>VZRV01001872.1:166489-194620 GCA_013398115.1 Falcunculus frontatus | reverse complement strand
GATTGTTTTAAATTGTAATGGCGGGCCGCCCCCGGGCGCCCCACCCCCGCCGCTCCCCGGCCAGCGGCAGGGCAGGGCTGGGGGCACCGGGGCGGCGGCGGGGCGGGGGGATCCACACGTGTCCCGACCCTCGGGTGGGCGCCCCGCACGGGGACGGGGGCGTGCGACCGCCTCGGCCCCGCTGCCCCGCACCTGCCGAGGGTCTGCGGGACCGGGGACAGCGGGTGCGGNCGGCATCAGCCGGCCTCCATCGCCGGGCGGGGGGGCGTGACGTCACCGCAGCCGGCGGGAGCGCGCGTGCGCGCGGGGACACCGAGTGGGTCGGGGCAGCGCTGGGACCGGGACCGGGACTGGGATCGGGATCGGGATATGGACTGGCACCGGGGAGTGCGGCGAGCGCCTGCACCGAGGGTTTGCCCCGGGTGCTCGTAGCAGTCCCCCGAGCGCCCGTGGGGTGCGCGTACCGGGGAGCAGCACCGCACACGGGGAGAGGGTGATGAGGAGCGTGCGGCCAGCGCCGGGGGCCGGGCACGGAGCGGTGCACACCGGACCCCGCTGCCCCCGCCGCCTCTGCCGCTCCCCGCGGGGAGCTGAACCGGCCCGGCGGCGCTGGGCTCACGGTGAAACCGGAGGAGGGCGGCGAGTCCGGTCGGTCCGTGATCTCCATCAGCGCTGTCAAGAACCGCGGGCGGCTCGGGGCGGGCAGCCGTGCACGGGTGGACCCGGCATGGATGGCTGGAAGCCCCCAGCCCCTTCCCTTTCCCAGCCGCTGTCCCCCGGGGAGGTGGGACTGTCCCACCCGGTGCAGGAGGGAGGGAGCTGCGGGCGGGGGGCTCAGGGGTCCTGCCACGGGGTGAGCTGCGCTCGGGGGCTGGACCCCAGAACTCCTCTCTGGCCCCCGGCATTCCCCGGGCTGTAGAGGTGCTTGGGGTGCCCAAACTGCTGCACCCCAAGGCTATGGCAGCGTCACTCCCAGCCTGCTGTGAGCAGGTCAGGAATGGAACCGAACAGCAACTATTTCTTTTAAATAAAGCGTGGCTTGGAAAGATCTTGTCTTGAAATCAGACACCAGCTTTGGACAAAAGATAAAAGATTTTCCAGCTGCCTAAATGTGCACATCATCCCACTTTTCCTGGATTCGGAGCTAATAGACTCTGTTCACAGTTATACTGATGTAAATATGTCACTTATCTAAAGCTGTTGGCTTTAGAGTGCAGTCCTGGCTGGATTGTCGGCAGCTGGGACACAAAAGCTGAGGGCTCTCAGTTCAGAGACTTCATTTTTCAGGACCCTGTTTTGCTCAGGGCTCTCAGTTCCCCCGGTTTGAGTGTATGGCTGGATTTCTCTGCAAGCCCTGGCTCTTGGAGCCACACAACTGTGTGGGAATTGCAGCTTTCTGGTTTTTCTTTTTAAATAAGCTTGAACCCTTTGTGTTTACAGAAGAAATGTGAACTTCCAACAGGTCAGAAACTAGGAGCCAAATCAGCAGAGCATGTTTTTAAACCAGAATGGATGGTTTCAACCAGTCCTGCGACTGTAATTCAGCTTTTTCAATGCTTGTGATTGGGGACTGAGGGTGGCATTTCCTCCTCTTCAGGCAAAATGGCTTTCCCACCCACTCCATCACATACCAGGCCAGTCTGACTTGATCTTTCTGGGAATGGGAAAGAAAAAACAAAACCAACAACACTGTTTTCCTGTTGTATTCCTGACTCCAGGCTGGTATGCAGAACAGCTGGACTTTCAGGAGTTGTCCCTGTGCCTGAGGGAGTAGGACACCTGAGCCTTGCTCCCCATGGCTTTCACAGGATGGGAATTTGACCCCATCCAGCTGTGCTGACTTGGTGTTTCTGCCTCTCCTCTCATCCTGTTTTGCTGAATCACCCCTTTCACAAGCCTCTGGAGCTCTTTGTTGATCCAGGAAAGGAAATGGGAGCCCCAGCCCAGTCAGCTGAGGGTCAGGAAGCTCTGCCAGCCTTCCCCAAGCTCCCCCTCCTCTTATAACACTGTTTCTCTCTGCTGGGAGAAGGGGCCATGATAATGAGAAAGCCCTTTCACATCCCAGCCTCTGGCAGGGACTCCCTGGAGGGTCACAGCAGAGGAATGTCAGTCAGGGATGACAGCCCTGCCAGCAGCAGGCAGCTGCTCCAGGGAGCTGCCCGGCACAGGGACCTTGGACCTGATGGGTTGATTGACTGCTGTCACCCAGCCCGATAGCTCTGGCCATCCTTCACCAGACATGTGGTGCCTGCAGCATCCTGCTCAGTGCACAGCATTCAGGAAAAGGCATCTTTACAGCCGTCCCCAGCTACTGGCTGAGCCCCACAGCTGGAGGGATTTCTCCTGTGCCAGCCCCAGCTTTGCTTGTCTGCAAAGCAAAATAAGACCCTTTTTTAGTCAACTTGGTTCCCATCCTGTCCTCTGCAGCATCTCTGGGGACCTGAGCTGTGTCAGGTCTCAGCCAGCACAAAGGCAGGTGGGTTGGCCAGCTCCTCGGGTCAATCTCACTGCTGGATTGTCTGACCTCCCTCCAGATATTTCAGGCCCATGAAGAGGTAGGATGCAGGACAAAAGCTGCCAAGACGGGTGTGGCTGTGAGATTTTTGGAATGCAAGGAGCTGAAAATATTGCATCTCAGTTGACTAATAAAAAAATCGTTCTTGTTTCGCAAAGGCTCATTGCAAACATCTGTGGGTTGTGGAGTTCCCAAAAGGGGGAAGAAACCTCTCCCTGTTGGAGCAGCTCCTGGGGGAGGATGCACAAGATACACAGAGAAATTGGGGTGTGCAGGGTTACAAGCACAGGGAGGGATGGATCTGCAAGGTTCACCTTCCAAAAAAGAGGAAAGGGGAGTAAGAGTATGAAAAGCAGCTGGCAGGAACCAAGGATGATTTTATGGCTTTGTGAAAAATTACCATGGCAATTAAAAGTGCTCTAAGCTTTTTGGAGGAGAAAGAATGAAAGAAAAGGGAAGTAAAAGGCTGGATTGCAGGGTGGGATGCAGGCAGGAATAGCCATTACCCAGAACAGCCATGGCACAGCTGGGGATCTGCTGCAGGGGCACGGGGGCACAAGCTAAGATTGGTGTGTCAGGAATCAGGGGTAAGGACTGGTGGGAAAAACCAGCTGGGCAAGGAGCCTTGGAGGTGAGTGACGGGGACTGTACTGCTGCAGGGTGCCCAAGTGCCAGGAGCTCATCCCTGTGTTCAGAGGATGGGGGCTTGGAGCCACAGCAAGGCTGAGCTGCCTGCATGCTCCTGCTGGCATTCTTTTCCTTCTCCATGCTCACCTGAGGATGCACTCAGCTGGCTGAGGAAGAAATGGTGTCCTGCACTCAAATGTCCTCTGCTGAATGACCTCTGCAGCATTTTTTACCAGTTACCAGGCATCTGCAGCCCAGATCTGTCCTTGCTTTTGTGTTCCAGCCCTGGGGTTTGTGTTCCAGCCTCAGGGCTTGCAGGGTGTAACCCACTGCCCTGGATGAGACCCGCTCCAGTGGCATCAGCAAGCGCTGGTCCAAGGACAACACCTGAAGTGTCACACCCGAGGTGTCCTGATGGAGGTTCCAGCAGGCTCCTTCCCTGCTGGGCGCAAGTGCCCAGTGGCCTGGCCATGGGCTGTGGGGTTTGGTGGCAGTCACCCACCCCACAGTGCCAGCCCACCCTCCTCTGGGACCGCAGCCGTGCCCAGCCACCCACAATAGCTGCTTTCAGTCCAATTTCACCAAGGGACAGAGCTCTCAGAACACTAAGCTGCTGCAAAATAGGCTTCCTTCCTCAGCAGATTTGTCACAGCCTTCAGGAAAGTTCCTGTGTTGGGACCGGGATCTTGTGTCCAGGCCACGCTTGGCACTGGACAGGCACAGGGGGGATCTCTGTGCCTCCAATTGCCATCAGCATAGCTGAGAAAAGTGAGGTACTGGGAGCTAACAGGGCTTGCCTGGGAATGAGCTGTGGCATTTCTGCAGATCAACCTATCATCTCGGACCAGCAAGCTTTGGATCCTTCTTCTCAGGGACTAAAGATATCCTAAGCAGCCATCCTCCAGCTTTGGTGCTTCCCTGCTCTCACAGCACAATGTCAGCTCCATGAGTGATGTGTTGGAGAGCTCTTGTCCCTAAAGGGCCACCACTCAATCCCCATCACTCCAAAAGCCAGCACAGAGGCTGCTGTGGAATCACCAGCACAGGGATCAGGTAAATACAGGGCAGAGCCCACACCAGCCACATCCCTGCCCTGGAGTTACAGTATGGTGCCAGTCAATGCACTTTTTGGGGAGCACGAAAAATTCCTACCACCTCAGTTTCTCACCTGAGTCCACCCAGCTATTCCCACATCACTTCCCCACTGCTGTCAGACTCCCTGAGATCTGGAGAGCATCCGTTTTCTTAAGTGTCTGCTTTTCTGTGCTTTCCTTTCACCGTGCCCTCTTTTCCCATCCCCCTGCAGATGATGCAGAGCAGAGGAGCCCCTGGGGTTTGGCCACCCTTTATGTCTCATTAAGACTTCACCGTGCCCTTGTGGGATGGTGGGTTGGAGAAGGAAGGGTCTCCACGGGCACAAGGCAGCTGTGGCCGGGGCTGCCGGAGCAAAGGGGGCTGTTGGGTGAGCCCCAGGTGGCAGCTGCCACCCCAGAGCCGCCCCCGGCCTCCAGGGCCCTCACGGGCTCGGCGGGAGGCAGGGTGTGCAGCCGGGGGCCCTCCCCTCGCTCAGGTGAGAGGAAGGAAACAGCAGGGAGAGGAGGAGCTGAGGGTGAGTGCTGCTGCCGGCACAGAGCAACCCGCGGGGTTTAGTTTTGCCCAGGAGTCGAGGAGGTGCTGAGGCTCAGCAGCTGCCCAGGTAATGGGGAAGGTCCTGTTGGTTTGCAGCGTGCGATGGGTGGGAGTGTGGATGTGGGCAGGGTGGCCCAGGAGCAAAGCAGACTGGTGTCAGCAAAGCACCTGGTTTATTTTGGGCTGCTCTTGGGCTCTGGAGGTCGATGTGAGCTGTCTGCAGGGGAGGACTGTCCCCTTCATCCTCCACGAGAGCTGTGTGGTGGAGGGCTGTGATCCTGGCTGGTTTGGGGGCTGAGGACAGGAGATGCCCCATTCTTCTAGAGGGTTTATTTACTGAATGTGACTCGAAGACCTTTTCTCTTGCCCTGTCTGCTTATTAATCTCTCTCCAGACTATAACGTACCCTTCACCTCCCTAACGGGCCTGCTCCATCCATGTTGGGGCCGAGGCCTGCAGAGCAAAGCCTCTTCTCTCCACTCCCTGCCTTCCTCCAGCTGTCCTGGGTGAGGCCCACAGGGAATTAAATCCAGTGAGCTGAAAACTGTACCAGAGCCATGGCAAACAGTCCCCAGCAATGAGCTGCCCATTGAGGCAAGGCAGGGACAGTGGCTCTGCAGAGGGGACATGGCCCTGGCACTTGTTTTGCTGCGTGGCTGCAGTGGTATGTTGAGCTCTTGCACCCTGCATTCACCATGAAGGTGGTGCTCAGTGCGTCGTATCTGAGGATAATTTCCAAGCCCCCACCCCAAATCCTATGGGATTCCTCTGCCCAGGACTTTCCCTATGCACTTTTCAGGCCTGTGTCAGTGTATATCTCAGCTGGGTGCTAATCACTGCTGCCCTGGGAGCATCAGGGTCAGTCTGATCATTCCTCCTTTCCAAAACTCCTCCCATGTGCAGAGAGGAGCTCTCTCCTGTTTGCTGCCAGGCCCTGCAGTACAGCAGGGAAGGCAGCTGGAGGGCTGCCCACCCCAGCAGCAGTGCCTGGGAAAGCTGGGCTCAGCAGGTTGGTGAGTGGCCCCGTGACCCTGGCCCCGCTCACAGCAGAGCTGATGGAGCCACCGAAGCTTCGGGAGCTGGCTAGCACTTCCCTGCTAGAGAGAATCTGGGATTTGGGCTTACTCCCAGCTGCCAGGGAAAGGTGGGGGACGGGGCATGGAGCGGGAACCATGTCTGCCCACTCAGACTGCCTTCCAGGAGGGATGTCTGGGAATGGGACAGGGCTGAGCTTGTGCAAAACGGATCGGAGAGGCTGCGTGCCTGCTGGGGCAGACGGCTTGTCACGTGGCACATGCTTGTCATCCTCCCTTTGGGTAAGGAACCAACTCCCCCCAGCTGCCCTTTGGGTTGAGTGTGCACTGGGGGCTGTGGTGAGTCCCTGGGGACACCACACCATCACCTGGCTGTGCTGTCAGCACAAGAGTTCTGGCTTGTACAAGATCTATGTCTGGCCAATTCTGCAATGCCTAAGTGGGATGCCTTTCCCTCCGAGTGGGAAATGTTAGGTTTGGACTTTGTTCAAAGTGAACGTGTGGTGTATGGAGCAGCTCAGACTTCCCACCTCTCTGCCCTGAGTTGTTTGAGAATTTCTAAGGACAGTGCAGGACAGGAGGTCTCCTGCCAGCCCGGTTCATTTGAACGGGGTGTTGACAGCTTGACTCTGCAGTGTTGCTGTGGGGTTGGATTTGCCCTCCCAAGGGGTAAATGTGTTGGTGTATCCCAATGGCAAGGGATCTCTCCTCCAAGCTGGATGCAATAACTCATGTTCTGGCTTCTGTCCTGTTTTCTGATGCTCACAGAGGCCCTAGCTGATCTTCATCAAGGCCCTTCAGGTGTTTGCCTCAGTTTCTCTAGAGGCTTACCTGTCCCCATGACCGGGCTGTGTTTGCAGCCACGACATGACATGACAGTAAACTCACATTGCCTTTAGCTGATGGAGTTCTCTTCCGCTACCTGAGTCTGTTCCTGTCTCTCCCTTGCAGTCTCAAACCATGAACTACGTGGGGCAGCTGGCTGAGAGCGTCTTCCTCACAGTGAGGGAGCTGTACCGGGATCTGAACCCTGCCACTCTGTCGGGCTGCATCGACGTGGTCGTGGTGAGGCAGCCCGACAACTCCTTCAAGTGCTCCCCATTTCACGTGCGCTTTGGGAAGCTGGGAGTGCTGCGCTCCAAGGAGAAGGTGGTGAGTGGTGCCTGTCCTGGGGCTATGTTTCCTTTCCAGTGTCTCCAGACATCTCCAGGATCTTCTATAACCCACAGGTTATAGAAAGACTTTGTTTGAGGGGAATGGGAGCCCACTGAAAGGGGTGCTTGCCAAGTTTTTGAGGGGATGCCCTCAAATGGAACTCATCCATTTCCAGGGAGGAATGTGCTCTCCAGGAAAATTGGGAGAGGTACCTTGCCTCAAAGGCTGTGTGGCTGTCAGCCCTGTGAGCAACTTCAAACCATCCCCTCCCTCAGGAAGTGCCCCTGTGCTCCAGTGGATGAGGGGGTTTGGATGGACAGGCTGCTTCTGTCCCTTGCTAGGTTGACATTGAAATCAATGGGGAGCCTGTGGATCTGCACATGAAGCTGGGAGACAATGGAGAGGCCTTCTTCGTTGAGGAGTCAGAGGAGCATGAGGTTGGTGTTGAGGAGGTGCTGCATGTCTGTGTCCCACTGTGACTACCTGGAAGTGCGGGGTTGAGGTGGAATGACCAGGTTTGGAATGCTGCTCTTCCCCAGAGTGACTCCATTGTCCCATCTGATGTTTCTGTGTCTGGAAAGGTTCCTGCTCAAAGGACCTTGCAACCTGCATGGTGGAGCACCCTGAGGGAGTATTAGACCAAATATCTGCATTCCAGACTGGTCTCCATCAATGGGCATGGCTGCTGGCCAGACAGGCAGATACCTTGGAGCTTGGCCTCTTGGGGGATCTTGTGACGGGGATGAGAATGAGACAGATGCTGTGGCAGGCTGCCCACTCCAATGGGAAGTGGGATGAGACTAGTTGTGGCTTCCAGAAATCCTGGCAGCTCTTCTCTCAGGCAGACTTGTGGTCACTGCTGGCTTGGGCTGGGTTTAGGAGTAGGAAGGGGTCTGGAATCAAATCCCATTTGCAGTCTTGGTAATTCTGGTCTTGTGGTGCCATCTCCTGCCTGTCTTTCCTTGCTCGTGTTAAAGATGTCTTTAGCTTGTGGCTGGATCACTCTAATGTTCTTTTATTCACATGTTGTAGGTAAAAATCCTTTCCTTTTAGGCCAGGCCACAAAACCACCCCTGAGCTGAGGGCTCAGTGGTGTTGATTGTGCTGTTCCATAGTATACTCCATAGAGAGCAAGGAGCTAGGCTGAAAAGGAGGTTGCTGGAGGGAGCTGATGGGCTCTTCCCCATCCCTGTTCCAGGGCAGCATCCCCTACTTCCTCTGCACATCCCCCATCTACAAGGCACGGAGCCCAAAGGATACTGTTCAGCCCTCCTCTGAGCTGGAGGCCACCAGCGCTGCACTGATCCTGCACAAGAGGAGGCGACGCAGGAGAAGGTCCCAGCAGAAGGAGGTGTTGGAGTCGGATTCTGACAGCTGTGATGAGACCAAAAGTGACGTGTCCATGAAGGAGCCATGCAAGCTGCCAGCCCCAAGGTGAGCTGCTTGGTCTGGGCAGGATGGTGCAGGGGGTCAAGTCTGTGGGTTCATTTGGTGATGCCCAGCAGTACTGAAACAGGGGGAAAGCATTTGCAAGTTGGAGCTCAGTCTCCTGTGCAGTAGAGAGCCAGGGGGAATGGTGAAGCTGGGTGTTGCCAGCTTTCTGGAGAGGAGGCTGCTGCTTGAGAGCTGCACAAGTGCCCTCTCTTTCCTTCTTTGCAGTGACGCAGCATGTTCATCCTTTGCTGATGTCCTTGAAGAAACCAAGTCGTTGAAGCCCCAAGAGATACACTCGTACTCCGACGGGGAGCTGCTCGGAGTGGACAGGTAATGGGCAGAGCCAAGGTGTTCTGCTCAGCTCTGGTGAGAGCAGGGCACGTGCCTCGTGGCAGGGAAGGTGGTATGGAAAAGTGACTTGGAGGTGTCAGGAGAGGAGGGTTTTCCAAGCCTGATATGGTGTGGCTGGAGGAAAGCTCAAAGACCACAAGGGACACTTGTGGCCATGGTCACAGGTGTGAGAAGCCCATGTGCACAGGGCTCTCTGCTGCTGAGCTGCTCTCGGCAACAGCTGGCTTAGCACTTTGCTTCCTTGGGCCTTGGCTTCCATAGGTCTTGGTCCTTTGGGAGTGACAATCTTATAGGGTAGAAGTGACTTTATGGGAAACCAGCCTTACAGGGTTCTTGGCCCTAAATGTCCTTGCACTGATAGGAGAGCATGGGGCTGTAGTGTAGGTGAGGCCCCACATCACCTTTTCTTCCTGCAGCTTCATGCCGAGCCATCCATCTTCTCACAAAAGTGATTCTGAACTGGAGGTCAGACCAGAGGAGAATTTTGCTCTAGGGACTGAATCCCACATGAAGTGGACCTGGGGAAAGCTCCCTCAGGTGAGTCCCTGCTCTTGCTCTTTTGCTGGGAATGAGTGTCCAAAAGACCTAAAGAAATCAGAGGAGGCTGTGGCCAGGCAGCCTTAAGGAAGTTGTCCTCTTCTGTGTGATGCTTTGGGCAACTTCCCATCCTCAAACCTGTTCCTCTGCTTTCCTTGAGGTGAATAAATTGGTGCGAGTTAAACCAGCCAAGTCCGCAAAGATCATTGCTGCTGGAGCAACTACCATCTCTGCAACACTGGTCCCAGGGGATGAGGCAACCCCTCTTGCTGCCACCTCTGAACGTCCAGGAAGGGATTCAAGCCCAGCAGGACCAAAGGGCGTACCCTGTTCCTTGGCTATGTCTGTTACTGAGCCAACACTTGCATCCCAGGCTGGGAACAGCATCTTCAGGCTGAAGAACATCTTCCGTGCTGTCAGGGCAAAGAGATTTTTGGGGGCCTACTCAAACCCACAAGAGAAACAGAAGGGATATATTAGTGTTGTGCCAGAGGTTCAGCCAGATGTGGAGCCCTATGAGGGAGCCACTGCTCCGAGGCAGTCAGGCTTGGAAGGCCCTGAGTCGCAGCTGGAGAGGCAAAGGAGGCAAGGTGAGAGGGTGACTCATGCTGCTTGAAGTGGTACTTGAGCATGCAGATGTGTCTGACTCAGATGAGTTCCTGGGTTGTCCATTTAGTGTAACTCCAGACTTCCAGATGTGGTGTGTTTACTTTGCCTTCTCTCTGTGCTACCAGCTCCTTTGCTTTGAAGAGACATTCCTTAGGTGTCCACCTTTCAGTGACCACCCAGCCCAGGACGGCTTTCTTGCCTTTTGTTCCCTGAAGTTCATCCTTGGATGTCTCTGCTTTTGCATACTTAGATTTCTCAGCAGTACAGGCCATACCTTAACTTCAAGTGTCTGACAGCACCTGGCCTGACTTGTGTCTTCATCCTGAGCATGCCAAGTCAGGAAAATCACAGAGAAGCATTTATGTGCCCCCCTTGACAGTGTATTTAAGGATCATGCTAGTGCAGGTGTCTTGAGGCACTTCTGTTGCTGTTGACTTATGGCAGCTTTTCCAGTAGGAAAATGGCTGCCCTGTTTGTATGGTACATGGATATGATGGAGGAAAATGCTGTTGGCTTTCTTGATAGATGGTGGGGTGGTTGGAAAGGCGATGCAGCTAAGCTCTCTCTCTTCTGTGTGTGCATTGAGGATCCATCAAAAGAAGTCCTCACTTGGGTCCCAGTAACATTTACATGGAAGACCTCTCCAACCTGGACAAGAAGCCTGTGGCTCTCTATTTCCCTAGGAGGTATGAGTTGCCAGATTTGGCCAAGCTCAGACATTTTTGAGCAATTCCCCTGGCACAAAGGATGGAGGTATGTTTAAAGCTATTCTCTGATGTCACCACCGTTTCTTCCCTTGCTGGCAGCGACACGGAGCAGAGTTTGAGGCCTGTGACAGGCCCCAGCAACCCTCTGTGTGTCCAGCTGCCATCCACCTTGCCTGCCAACTGCCCCATGGACTCTGATTCGATGCCCACAGTTGCCCTGTCACTGTGCGGGGGCCTCAAGGGCAACATGCAGATTTCTCATGGTAGGTGGGAGGGGAATCTGCAGCCCTGAAATCCTTTCTATCCTCCAATGGCATGACATAGCCTCTGTCCCACCAGAGAAGTTCGTGGAGCACATGATTTCCTACCAGCAGTTTGCTGAGAATCCAAGGCTCGTCAGTGACCCGAACCTGGTGATAATGATCAACAACAAGTGAGTGGCTGGCTCTTCCTGCTGCTTCATTCCACAATGGACAGCATGACCCCTTTGTCCCTATGGAAACCCTCCTGTAGGAATGTGACTCCATCCCAGACCATGACTCTACTGAAGTAGTTGTGGGACCTGGCCATGCTGCAGGATGGTGATGTGCCCATCCCTCTTGCTTTTTCCAGATATTACAGCTGGGAAGTGGCTGGTCCCATAGTCCTGTCCCTGCAAGCTTTCCAGAGGAACATTCCTGAGGTCAGTGGTACAACACATTTACTGGCTATGCTTCTCAGCAGGGCCTGGGCTGAGGACTGACCTTGTGCCATGTTCTGCCATGTTCACAGAGCATCGTCGACGAATTGGTGAAGGAGAAGATGCCCAAGAAAGACAGAAGGTGGTGGTTCTCCTGGAGGAGAGAATTCCCAACAGAGGGGGTATGTTTGCAGCGGTGGATATGACAACCATGTCCCCAGGGGACAGGCATCATTCTGTTGACTGGCAGGGGTGGGAGCAGGGTCCTGGGGATGGCCTGAGGTTGACTATGAGAACATCCAGGACCTGATGAGGTGACTTCTTAAGGTTGTTATCTGTCCCCTTTGGTCTATTAATGCCTGAGCAGCAGAGCAACATCTGGTCATGCAGTAATGTGGGCCTTGTAGTGGAGAGACCTCCTGCCATGTGACTGTCATGTCAGGTCTCCAGGCACCACATGTGCTTGCTGGTCTTGCTGCCCCAGCAGAGCACCAGGCTGTGCTTCCTCTTCCACCAGCAGTGTCCGTGTGAAGGCAGGGACTGCCGTGACACCTCTTTTGGCACTGCTGTTCCAACTGGAAGAAAAGCAAAGCAGCCCCTGCTCTTGCTCTTGGCTCTGTGCAAGCACTGCTCTGCAATAACAGAAACATCTCTGTTATCAACACTGTGTTGAGCCCAAATCCAGAACACAGCCCCATACCAGCCACTGAAGAAAATAACTCTACCTCAGCCAAAACCAGCACACCCCTCTCTGCCTGCAGCAGCAGCCCAGGCCAGGGAAAGCCAGCGTGGGAACACTGCAGCCCGACCCTGCTCAGCAGAGGTGAGTACCTCCCTCCCAGGTCATCTTCAGGAGTCTGGGTACTCCTGGTCTCTTTTCTTACATCACTAGTTATTCCTAAGTTTGCCTAATGAAAGAGGGTAGAAAGCTTTGTTAAGACTCTGGCTGACTCCTTCTCTTCTTTGTGTAGGCAGGAGGAAAAGGAGTCATCTGGTGACAATGAGTCCCAGCACCCTGGGGACATGTTGGCAATGGAGGCCCTTGCTCAGAAACCTCTGCCACCCTACAAGACAGGGAAAGCCAACATGGGAATGCTGCAGCCTGACCCTGCTCAGCAGAGGTGAGTGCCTCCCTCCCAGGTCACCTTCAGGAGTCTGGATGCTCCTGGTCTCTTCTCCTACATCACTAGTTATTCCCAAGTTTGCCTAATGAAAGAGGTTAAAAGCTTTGTTAAGACTCTGGCCGACCCCTTCCCTTCTTTGTGTAGGCAGGAGGAAAAGGAGTCATCCAGTGACAATCATCTCCTGCACCCTGGGGACGTATTGGCAATGAAGGCCCCTACTCAGAAACGTCTGCCAACCTACAAGAAATCCCTGCGGCTCTCATCCGAACAAATTGTATGTATTTATTCCTCCACCTTCACTGTCTGTGTGTGTAGGGGTGAGACAACCCTTAAACAGGGATTTCTCTACTCCTGACCTTGTGTTTTCATAGGACATCCAAGTATTTTGCCCTGGTTGGCCACCTTGTAGAGACTTGAGGTCTCTGGCCTGGCCGTGTGGCAGACTGGCCTCTGGCAAGCCTTGGACTGGTGTGAATTGGTGCTGGTGTAACATTTTTGCTGCCCCTCTGCCCCAGGGAAGGTTGAATCTGCAGGATGGCCCCAACGAGGTGGCATTCAGCGTGACAACTCAGTACCAGGGCACGTGCCGCTGTGAGGCCACCATCTACCTGTGGAACTGGAACGAAAAAGTAGTGATCTCAGACATCGATGGCACTATCACCAAGTAAAGGCCTTTCTCCCACCCCAAAATCCTTGTTTTCCACTGTTAGGGGAAAGTCTCCTTTAAAGGCTTGCATGAGCAGGCAGAACACAAAACCCATTGGGGTGGGGGTGGATACTCACCATGTTGGATCACACTAACCCGGTCTCCTTTCCTTTTAGATCCGATGCTCTTGGACAGATCTTGCCACAGCTGGGTAAAGACTGGACTCACCGTGGGATTGTTAAACTCTTCCACAAAATCCACCTGTAGGTATTGGATCAGCTGAGGCCAAGGGGAAGTGGGAAGCTGATGGAGTCAGGGCTTCTTACTTGCTGATGCAGGCCCAGATAGCTGCACTGTCTGCTGTCACTGGTGGCTGATGCTGGCTACACTGCCTACGTGATGTTGAGGGGTGAAAGCAGAGGGTGCCCTGGGAGCAGATGCTGGCATTACCTTCCCTGGAAGGAGTGTGTGTCAGTGGAGGCTTTGCTGGGGAGATATGGCTGAGCACCGAAGGAGACAAGACCATGGGGGTCCCCAGCACTGCGGTGCTGGTACCTCTCTGGGCACTCAGCGATGGCTTCTCACAGCCCAGGGGACTCACCTGCGAGGGGTGGCACCAGCAGTGAGTCCCCGCGGAGCCTCCAGCTTGGTCCCTGGCCCCTGTGGCCACTGAGAGGCACTGTGGGCCCGTGGATGGCTCATTCCGGCCCCGGGAGGAACATGGGAGGGATGCACTCCCGGGGATTGCAGGGACAGGACCGGCACCTCGGCTGCCTCTGGCCACCCCAGTACCACCTCTGCCGAGCTGTTCCCCGCCCGGGTGTCAGCAAGGGCTGGGTACAGCCCTCCACAATTGACAGGCAGTGCTGTGGGATGAAAGTGCTGTGTGAGGGTGCTGAGCAGCTATGCTTGCTGTGCAGCTGAGCTGGGTGGGTGTGGAGGGTAGTGCAGGGACTCCCAGTGTGAGGCAGGTGGGGATTGGCCTTAGTCTGGATTTCCAGATAAGGGATTCATGTTGTTTGTGGAACCACCTTGCTTGCTGGAGTAAGGTTTGGGCTTAGGCCGGGTACTTGGCTACCTCTTCCTCATCAGAGCAGGAGAGTGCCTTGCCCAGATCACAGCTCAGAGGGGCTCCCTGTGTTCTCTCTAGGAACGGCTACAAGTTCCTCTACTGCTCAGCCAGGGCTATTGGCATGGCCCACATCACCAAAGGCTACCTCAAATGGGTCAATGAGCAAGGCTGTGGCCTCCCCATGGGCCCCATGCTGCTTTCCCCCAGTAGCCTCTTGTCTGCCTTCCACAGGTACTGTCCTTTCCTGCACTTCCTGTATCCCTGGGGACAGAACCCCCTTCCCCAGCTTGACCCTGAGGGATGTCCCAGCCTTAAACTGCTCTGTCCTCCTTGGTGCACAGTGCCTTTCATGGGAGGCAGCAGGGGAGCTGCCTGACCTTGCTGGAGCTTCACGGTGAAGCTTCTGATGCACAAAACCTCTTACCCTGAGCCCCAGACAGGTTTGGTGCCCACAGTCCTGGCCAGCTGATGCCACTGTGATCGTGTCTCTTGTGCTGCAGGGAGGTGATTGAGAAGAAGCCAGAGGTGTTCAAGGTCACCTGTTTGACAGACATCCGAAAACTGTTTGCCACTAAGTGTCCCTTCTACGCGGGCTTTGGGAACAGGCCCAGTGTGAGTGGGTCTCCTGGGGCAGAGGGAGGGCTCAGGCTGGGTGCTGCTGCCTTTCTGCAGCTCTCATGCCGTGCTGGCCTTCCTTGGACAGGATGTCTATGCTTACAAGCAAGTGGGGCTGCCAGAGAGCCGCATATTCACAGTAAGCCCCAAGGGGGAGCTGATCCAGGAGTTCGCAAAGAACCAAAAGTCAACGTAAGCAAAGTGTTTATTCCTCAGCATCTTTGAGATAACCTGGCTTTGATGCAGAGAAGCATCAAACAAATGCTGAATGACCCCAATGTAACTTCCTTCTTACCCCCACAGATTTGAGCGGCTGTCGGAGCTGGTGGAGGTCTTCTTCCCTCCTGTGGGACAGAGGAGGAGCGCTGGTCTGGTGACCCCAGACTACAGCCACTTTCCCCACTGGAGACCTCCAGTGCCTGATGTTGACTTGGATGGCTTGCCCTAACCCTGTCCCTGTGGAGACCTGACCCAGGGCTCTCCTGCGTGTTCTTTGCCAGGACTAAATGCTCCAGATGCACCTTGTCCTCCCTGTTTGCTGCTCAGGCATTTTGCACTTGTAATAGAGGTCATGACACCCCTTAGCAGGTGGCCAAAGCGGTTAAGAGGGAGCTCTGACTCTACAAAAGCTCCAGTTGCTAAACACTAATTCCTGAAAGCTGGGTCTCTTGTAGTGTTTGTAGCTCTTCTAAAGCCTGGCTCTTTTAAAGGTGGTAGTTGTTAACTGTTGTATTTATTGATGGGCCTCTGGCATAGCTGTTACTACCTCTGGTATGACCAGTGTTCCAGACAGTCCAACTCCCTGCAGTTTGGTAGCTGAAACTGCCCACCAACTTGTAAAGGTCAATGGAAGATGTTGGGGTTTTGAGTGTTCTGGACTAAAAGCAATAATAAATAGTGCCTTAACCCAGGCTGCCTCTTGTGTGCTCAAGCCCTGTGCACAGAAGTGGGAGCCAGGCTCCCAGTCCTTTTAAAATGTGATTGGGCTCATTCTGCTGAAGCATCCTACCAAGTGGGTGCTGGTGGAGATGGGACCAGCTTCTAGAAAATGGCTTTTTTTTTTTTTTTTAACTTAGTTCGTTTAGCTAAGGTAGCAAAATTAATTAAAAACAGAAGACAAATATAGGCTTATTCTGTATGTACATGGGCCTGAATTTGGACAATGAGGATGGGAGACCTTGCAAAAGCCAGAGGCCCCTCTACCGAGGCTCCCTCCGGGCCGGCTCCAGCCCCTTGGGGTGCCTGGGAGCAAGGGGTGCCCCAGCACAGCCTTGGTAGCCCCGGGCCCACCCAGGGAGGAGCCGTGGGTGAGGCTCTGCAGGACCACACAGGCTCAGCCCTGCTCCCACAGGGGATCCCATGGGACAGGGCCCGCTGGGATTTGCCCCTGCAGCTCCCGTGCATGTCCAAAGCAACTGCAGGGAGAGTGCGACCTCTGTCAGTGGGCCCCCTCTGTGCACAGGGACCCCCAGCCCCAGGGTGGCCGTGCCACCAGCCTCAGGGACCTCCAGCCCCAGGAACCCAGACCAGCTGGAAACCACAACCCTGCAAATGTCCCCTGTGCCCAAAGCAAATGCAAATAGAGCACTGCTGGGCTCCTTCCTCCAGCCTGGCATCTACCTTCTCCTTCCCTGAGCTCTGTGTGTGAGTGTAAGTCATCTCCTAGTCTGCCACTTCTGGAAGCCACACAAGTCATTTTGATCCTGGAAACCTCAGCAAGAAATACTTTATTTTTTCCTTTCCAGTACAAACAGTTTTTCAGCTTTTTAAAATCTGAACAAATAGACAAGGTTTTAAAAACAAAAGAGCACAGTCTTTTAACAGGGTCAGTTATCAACTGCCTTGGAAAGCTGCCCATGCAAGGACAACCCCGTGGGCACCATTTCCTTACTCTGCAAGCAATTTTTTTAAAAATGCCCAGTTTTGTACAAAGTTCCTTTCACTTTTTAAACATGAATAGCTGAGAACTGAAATAACTGTCCATAGCTTCAAGTGACTAGTCAGGAATATGCCAAACATAGCACCATTTTCTGGAAGGTCAGACTTCTTCCTTATCCTAGTTTTGTTATGGCCAGTCCTGGCTTCCTCTTTTCTGAGGAAGCTGTTTCTCTTCAGCCACTCTAACCCAGCCCTGGCTGGGGAACAGGGAGCCTGGCCCTTGGCTTGGTTTTCTCTTTGGTTTTCTCCCTGGTGTGAGAGGATGGAAAGGGGGCTTAGGCAGGATACTCCCCCTGTGGGGTGAGGGCTCCCCTGGCCCATCACCAAGTACTGAGAGTTGGCTTGAGACTCCTTCCTTAGGCTGGAGAAAAAAAACCAGGTTTTGTTGTCTAAGAGCAGGTTTTGTAGGATGCCCAATGGCAGCTGGAGGTCATTCCTTAGCTGGAGAAGCATCTCAGCAGCTTTAGGGTAGCTCCAAATCGGCAAAGCCCAGAGCAGTGAGAGTGGATTCTGGTGCTCTGAGCATCTGGCAGGGCTGGGCAAGTGGTGGGGGGCCACGTGTCCTCTCCATGCTCCCACAGCTGATGTCTCGTGCTCTTCTGGCAGGGGAACGAGCTTTTACTGCCTCAGGGAAATGTGGTGTGGCCAGCTGGACTCAGTGAACCCTGTGGTTCTCCCCAGCCTGCAACCATGCTTAAGGGAGCTCACCCCATTTTTCTGGGGGAGGAAAGGTGCCCAGATGCATCTGTGCTGGGAGCTGCTGCTGGTTTGTGCTGGTTGGAGCACAGAGCTGCTCCTTTATGCAATCAGGGGGGATAAGGGAGGGAATCACGGTGCAGAAGAGCGGGGAGAGCCTGGTGAGGGTAACGGGCACAGTGTGAGAGCCAAAGGCTGGCTGGTGTGGAAGGGTTAATGAGCTACAGCACTGAGCTGATAGAAAAATATATTCCTCTGCTGTAAAGTGCCAGAGTTGCTTGGATGGAGGCTCTTTCATTTCCTCCTCATCCTAGTAATGAAGTCACCATTGGCTGATCAGTGGAGGGTGCTCATGGTGGGCTCCTAGGGAGAGGTGGATTCAGTGTGCAACAGCTCTGTAGGGTAAGGCTGGAGCTGCTCAGGAATGTAGACAACATTTTCCAGCCTGCCTGTTTATGGGAAACTGGAGTCAAGCTGGGTAAATCATGTGGGGTTTTCATTCTGAGCTGAGGAGAGGTCTCCAGAGGTCTTCTCACAGATGCTCTGCCTTGTTCCACATCGGTGTTGGTCCCAGGGTTACTGGCATCCCAGTGGGATCAGAAGAGCATGAGGAGGATGCAGGCTCCTGCTCCCCCACTGCTGCACTCACACCCTGGAGCAGCTAGAACTCGCCTGTCTGGGACAAGATGACGGAGTTCACAGTTTAAGCAATAAAACAGGAGAGAGGATGAGGACTCTCAATCCAGCTCAATAAAACAGAGCTGGAGGACAGGACTGCTCTGTGCCCAGCTTGGGCTCTGCAGAGACCTACAGACACACCTCTCCTTGGGGAAGACATGTTTTCCATAACCCATCATGTCAGTCCCAGGTGTAACCAGAGAGCCCAGCAAAGTGGGATTGCAAAGCACAGCAGCCCCAGGGACCATGGGGCTCTCCCAAAACACTGCTGCTGCAGGTTTTAGCTACTTAGTGTGGGTCTTTGGAATATGGCAAAGGACGTGGGGGCAGTATTAGGAAACTGGAATCAGATGAGCACCATGACATAAGGATTGTTCAAAATTATACATACACATACCATATATATATACATATGCATATGTGTGATTTCCCAATGCACACCCTCATATGCTCCATAAGTCATGTGCATCTGCATGGAGGAGGGAGCATTATAAATGGATTTACCATACACAAGGAGGGCTGCCATCTCGGAGAAGGGAAGCCAGTTCCCGGAGGGACGTGTGAATTCGTGTGTTCTTTGAAATCTGCAATTCCTGTGGTGAGTTTTGTTCCCTGCAAGGAGCCCTGGCTCTGCTCAGTCCCTGGATTAAGATGCAGGTGGTCTTTAGGTCAGAGAAACTATTCCTCAACTGATAACTACAGGGTTTTATTCTTCAAGAAATGATAAATCCACAAAAATAAAATTAAAAAAAAGTTCCCGCCTCCAGCTTACTCCTGAAATGTCCTTCTGGGGTCATCAGCCCTGGAGCCAAAGCAACGCCCCCAGCCAGGAGGCAGTAACACTGCTGCACCAGAGTCAGGGCAGCCGCCGAGCATCAGGAAGGGAATACCAGCATGGCAGAGTTAAAGAGAAGTGGGGCCAACAAGATTTAGGAAAAAAAAAAATGTAGCAGCTTTTCATAAAAAAATTATCCCAAGAATTGTTGTCACATTGGAGCGAGTCTGTGTGATATAAGTTAATCCTGTCCTTCACAGCAGGAGAAGGAAGACATGGCACGGCAGTGTGGCTAATGCTGCCTCCTCTCCGCCTTCTCTTCCAAGTGCCCCACCTGTTCTGCCAGCTCAGAGACCTTGGCTTGGCAGTCAAGCAGGTTGTCCTTCAGTCCTGTTATTTCCTGAGAGTGGGCAGCCAGTGTCCCGTTCATGTGGTCCATGTAGTCCCACAGACTGCCCGTGTGTTTCTCCAGTTCCTCCCTGATGTCATCCAGGCTGCCGGTGATGGCCCCCAGCCTGCCGCAGGCGCTCTCCACCCGCGCCACCCGCTCGTCAAAGTGAGAGACCTCCTGCTGCAGGCCATGGGCCACGTTCTTGCAGGAGCTCAGGTCGCTGACAATCCTGGTTTTGAGTCGCTCCAGGTCTCCCTTGAGGTTCAGGACACGCCGGTTGCTGAAGAAAAGCTGGGAGCCTTGGTCATTGACTTTCTCCTGGATGGAGTGGACCTCATCCTCTATCTTCCGCTCGTGCTCATCCAGTGAGGAGTTGACATGTGTCACGGTGTCTGAGTACTGGGAGACAGAGTCCTTGAGCCCTGTCAGAGACTTGCTCACAGTGTTCAGGTTGATCTTTAACAAGGTGATCTCCCCTTGCAAAGCCCCCGATGCTTCCTCCTCGATTCGCCGCTGGATCTCCAGGATGGTGGCATTCAGCTTGCGCAGGAGGTCGTAATTGCTGTCCATCCGGAGGAGCAGGTCCTGGTTCTTGTTCTGGCAATCCTCGATCTCCGTCCGGAAGGTCTCCACATCTTTGGAGGCGGAGGTGCAGCCCAGGGAGCAAGTGCTCTCCAGCGTGATGAGGCGATTCTGCAACACCTCCAGCGTCTCATCCGTCCGTTTCCTCATGCTGGCAAGCTCCCCTTCCAGCACAGGCACCACTGCTCCGTCCATTCCCATGGGAGAACTGACATTGTTCAGCTCCCCCACGATGGTCATGAACCTGTCCTCCAGGGTCTGCATTTTGTCTTCAAAGGCAGTCCTCATGCCATCCACCTCTGCCACCACTGTGCCTCTCATGCTGTCCTCTATACCAGAGCAGCAGCTCCCCGTTTCCCTCTCTGTAGCATTGAGTCTGGCTTCCAGGTCCTCAAAGCGCCCTTCAAAGAGGTTCCCTAGGGTGACAGTGGAGATTTCTCCATCCAGCCGTGAGTGCAGGTTCTTCTGGGACTCGGAGATGCTGTGAAGGCCTTTCTCAAGGATGTTCATGCGTTCGGTGAGGTAGTCCAGGTTGCTGCAGCAGCTTTCCACCACCGTCAGCCCTTGGATCTGGGTCTCCAGCTGGGAGATCTCTTTCTTGATCTCCAGCTCCTTCCCATCCAGTGTCTGCTGCAGCCGCAGGTTGGCAGCTTTCTCCTCCTCGCACTGCTGCCTCACCTCTTGGATGCGGAAATCGCACGTGGTCTGGATCTTGCCCAGCTTCTTCTCGAAGCCGTCGAGCAGCTCTCCACGCAGGTTGCTCAGCCTCGTGTCCACATACTCCTCCAGAAGGTCGATGGAGGTGAGGGGCGAGGGCCGAGCGGACTCCAGCAGGTGCTTGATCTGCCCATCGTGGTCCAGGACCATGCCCCGAACCTCGTGCAGCAGATCTGCCTTGGTTTTCAGCACGTCGCTCACCTCCGTCACTTTGGTCAGGATCTCCCCCACGGGAGGGTACGTGGCGATGTCGGCTTTGTCCGCCACATCCACCAGGCCGTCGGGAATGATGCCAAAGCCCACGGATGAGTCTGGCGTGCCCGGGCTGTTCATCAGGGAGCCGATCATCTTGGTGGTGTCCTCCTGGATGGCCAACCGCAGGCGGTCCCCCAGCCCACTCACCATGGTGTGCAGGCTGTCGTAGGACTGGGAGAGGCGCCTTACCTCCTCCTCCAGCCGATCCAGGCGGTCCCCGAAGAGGCTGGGCAGCTTCCTGCCTGCATGGGGGAAGAAATAGAGAGGGCGCAGTGAGGGCTGGTGCGCCTTTAACTTCCCTCCTTCAAGTCCTTTCCCATAATAACCTTGTGTCCTGCCCTCTGTTACTGTCATTTCAGCAAAATCTCAGCCCACCCACCTTCTGCACCTCTCCTTAAGCTATCAGGAAACCCTTTTTCCTCTTGGGATCCAGCCCTCTGCTCCCAAGTTCAACAGCAGGTGATGATAACAGCCCAGGAGAGCTTCATCTTGAGACACACCCTATCAACCCCATAATTAATGGGAAAATGCTCTAAAGCAATGAGAAAAGGCAATTTTGAAGCTGCATGTTTTGAAAGAAACAAGATTAAAAAAGCAAGTGATCCTCAAAGAAATCAAATGTCAGGTCTCTCATAGATAACGTCGCCCACTGAATGTTTGCCAAATTCATGCTCTGTGCTGGAACAGAGAGAACCTGGAGGCTTGAGTGCATGACAATGGTGACCTGGGGACATGAAGCAGGAGTGAGATCTCACCATATTGGTTCTTCTTTGGTCCTGGAAACAGGTCAGGGTGGCTTTTGGGATAGGGAGGAAGTCTGGGCATTGGGAACATCTTTTGCCCAGGAGGCATGTTAGGGCTGGGATGCTGGGGCAGAAGGCCAGGCTGGTCCGTCGGGCTGTCATGGCACCCTTCTCCCATGAAGCCTGGGCAGCACCTCCAGGACAGCTCGGTCACTGTCTTGTATCCAATCTTGTATTTGGGCCTGAAGAAGGTGCGGTACCTTTCCAGGAGAGGAGAGGGAGAGAGAAGACAGTTTAGAGAAGCAACCTCAACATCAAGCAGTAGAGCAGGGTCAGAGTCCTGTTGGATTTGGGAGATCTGGGCACATGGGAAAGCCTGGCTGAAACCCTTGTGCTGCACCTGCAGACCATGGCCCACCTTCTCCAAGAGCTCTTGATGCACCATAGCTCAGTGTAGCATTACAGTGGGGTTTTGGTCGAGTATTTTTAAAATGGGACACTGTTGATTTAGAACTGCAGCTCTAAGTGTATTGCTGCAGTCCCTGGCCTGATAGGTCACCACTGTGACAGATGCCACACTGTTTGGGGACCTCTGGCCCAGCAGGGCACAAGATGAAACGACGGAAGTGATTTCAAAAGCCCTGCAAGTTCACATCACTTCCAAGAGGGAAGTGGACTGCTTGTAGAAGTGTTTTGCACTTTGAATTGACCTACAGAATTTCCTAGTGGGATCGAAAAAATCCTCTTCTCAACCATAATCCTGTCTGGAAGCCCCCACGAGGGTTGAAATACCTTTGGAAAGGTGTTTTCTCTCTGTGTGGAGGACATCAGTTTGCTGGGAAGCCTAAAGGGTCCTGGGCTGGCCTGGTGAGGGTCCCCAGGGTGACGCTGTGATGTGCACAGAGGGATGGCTCCTTACACTACCTCCTGCTCCAGCTGGGATGTCCTGGGAAGTGTCTCCACTGTGAATTTGGGCACTACAGCATTGATCCTCCCATACCCAGCACACAAGGTGCGAGCCCACCTCACACCTTGCCCCTCTGCTCTTGTTCCAGATGGGGTCCCACCAGCCATGGGGGAAGATTCAGCTGCTCCCTGCTTCTCCAGGGCAGTTCCCTGTGAGGTAACAGGGGTGGGACAGGACCCTGCTGGCACCTGTGTTCCCCCACCAGCTGAGCTGAGCTGTCCAAGGCTGGAGACGGCACTTTTCTCACCACCTCTAAATACCAATGCTTTAAGCCTGCCTTTTGGAAACTTCCAATCTGAATTTACCAGGGCCTGAAAATCCTGAAGTTTGCTGTTTTGCAACAACACACACAATCAGCCTCTTGCTCTTCTCCAGCATGTTCAGCAGAAGGTCTTGGAAGAGCAGCACAGCTATCCGTGCTGCAGGGGGGCTGCATAAGGCACTTATCCATCAGTCAGGGCAGCACACGGGGCTGATTCCCTGCCATCCATGTCCTTGTCTGAATCCACATTGTCCCCAGCCCAGGATGCAGCCCCCAGCAATGCTGCTTCCACACGATTCCCAGTGAGATACAGCCACCTCCATACATACCACGGGGCAGGGGGATAAAGCAAAACCAAATCCTCTGCTCTTTGAATCTCTTCAAAATTTCTCAACACCAGTTTCCCAAAGGGACAGTTTCAAAACAAGCTCTTCTTGTTACTCCTCTTCACAGACGCTACTGAGTTTCAATGATCTTTCCTTCTGTTGTAGTGTGTAGAAACCTGCCCGGGTGTACCACGGGAGATTGCTGCTCCAGCCACTGTCAGGGGGTGAAGCAAGGATGAGGACGGCCTCCAAAAGGCAGAGCACCTTCTCAGTGTCACCCCAGCCTCTACAGAGGAGCTCAAAGACCTTGGGCACCTCCAACTCGTTCTCCACTGCTCCAAACCTCGTCGAGGGGAAGTATTTGCAGCCAGCTGCACAAACATTAGCTGATGGCCTCAGCACGTGGAAAACTTGTGTTTCCCTTTAGTCCACGGATGCAGCATCTGAGGCTCTGCAGAAAATCCAGCTGTGGGTCCTTCTGCCCTCAGAAAACACCCTGGTTTCACCATGGTTTTGCTTGAAGGAGACAAGCAGAGGACACCCTGGAGATGGGAGAGGCTTTGGGGATTTCCTCCATGGGTACCAGCTGCTGCAGGATGTCCTGAAGACCCCAAATGCTGCTAAAACACTTGTGATGGAAAGAACAAGTGAGTGAGCGGGTCTGACTGCCCGTCTCTGACAGCAGAGGCTGTGAGCAGAGCCTGTGGCACCACCGGCACATGGAGAGTCCCAGCCAGCTGCCACAGGACGGGTACCAGGCTCTGACAGAAACTTCTCTCATCCCAGTTTTCCTCTGTGCTCAGCTCTACTCCACTCCCCAGGCCTGGGGAGGGCACAGGAGAATGGCTCTTCTGCATGGAGCAGCATCCCCGGAGGGTGGAGAAGCACAAAGCCCCAGTGTCTGCACTGCGCCACTGGCAGCTCCGGCTGTGGCACAGTGAAGTGTTTCCCTCCAGCACTGACGAGGTGGCAAAGAGTTTTGCAAATATTTTCCTGGAGCAGGAAGCACTGAGCCATCCCCAGCCACGGGCTCCATTTCCTCATCCTCTCTGTCAGGTTCTCGCTGAGCTGCCGTCATTCTGCCACATTGCAGGGCTGTGACAAACTGCTTTCCTACATACATGCAGAGGCACCTCCCCACTTCCCATGATTTCCTCATTTAATTCTGAATCACAGAATATCCTGAGTTTGAAGGGACCCATAAGGATCATTGTGCCCAAAAACTGCACAGGACACTCTCAAAAATCACACCATGTGCCTGAGAGCATTGTCCAAATGCTTCTTCAACTCTGTCAGGCTTGGTGCCATGATCAGCTTCCCTGGGGAGCCTTTTCCAGTGTTCATCCGCCCTCTGGGTGAAAACCTTTTCCTGATATCCAATCTAAACCTCCCCTGACAGTTTCTGATGAGGGATAGAGCTCCCTCTCCCTCCTGACAGATCCCACCTCACCTCCTCCCAACACCACTGCCCTGACACTAACTGCCATGTCCAGGAAAAGTCCTTCAGCTCCTCTCACTGCCCCTGGAAAGTGAGAGCTCGTGGTCAGAAAGGTGGCACAGGGTCTCAAGAGAGAGAGGTCTTTGTGAGGGGAAGGGAGCCATGCCCCAGTGTCCCCCATACTCACAGCACTTTCCCCGGGCACTTGGGTCCCCAGCTGCACTTGTGGTACTCGGCCTTGACGTAGCTCTCGGCCCCGTCCTGCAGCGTGCATGTCACATTGCGCTGCACCACGTAGGCACAGTAGCTCCTGGGAGGAAACACAGCGAGACACTGTCACCCCCTGCCCAGCTGACAGCAGTGCCTGCACTGCTGGACACTGCCAGCGAGGTCTGGGGAGCAGGAGCTGGAAGGAGCCCCCCAGTTTGGGCAGCTGCTGGGGAGGGGCATCACAACCATGCTGCAGGAGCATGGTTCCTGTCACAGTCACAGCCACATCGTCACCACTGCTGGTGGTGTCATTAGAGCTGGACTGTGCTTGACACAGCATGGACTGTGTGGTGAGACTGTGTGAGGACAATCAGAATCCCAGCAGCAGCAGCAGTTGTGGGAATAGCACCCCAGAAATAGCTCCAGCAGTGCATGGCAGGGATGGTCTGTCCTGCTGCAGCTCCTGGAGTGCTGCCAGCACAGGGGCCAACCCAAAAGCCTTCAGCCCTTGCTGTGGGTGCTGCCACAGACCAGGCACAGAGAGGAGATGCAGCTCTGTAGGGCTGCAGCATCGTGGGGCCCTCCAGCATGGAGGCAGGGACATGGAGCAGATCTGTGATGGAGGCTGGAAATCCCTTCAGATGTCTGAGGCAGTACAGAGAGACTCTTCCCTGCTACCATCTGCCTGCAGCTGGGTGCCACAGGTACCAGTCAGCTCCAGCCACAGAACCTCTCCTGAGCCAGGCACTGGGGATAAGTTGGCTGGGAGGAAGGCAGTGTGTGGGAAGGATGCAGGACTGCTGGTAGGACAGATGGAGGCCAAGGCTGTTCCAGCTGAAGGCAGGAGCAGATGGACTTGGTCCATAGGGGCAGAGACAGCAGGGATGTGTGGTGAGGCAGGAATTAAGGGCAGGGGGACGTGGCAGACGGCAGAGCGGGAGGAGAGGAGGGCACAGACCCACGGTGCAGAGCAGAGCTGAGGCAGGAGGTCAGTGGGATGGAGCAGATGGGCCAGCGCAAGCTGCAGGTGCAGGGAGGTGTTCAGTGAGGCGGGAGGACGTGGCTTCCCCGTGCCAGCTGGGAGGCTTGGTGTGGATGGGTAGGGAATGTACTTTGTCTTCACCTGTTTGCCATCAGTGCTTGTCCCTCCTTCATTGATCTTTCCCCACTCAGGGCGAGCCAAAGTCCTGCTGCTCTGGCCCAAGTGTGACATGGTGGGGGCTGGGGGAGGGCTGTGCACACCCACCCTGTGCATGCACACACACACTCAAACAGGAGACACCACAGCCCTTCTTACCAAACCCTTCTGCTCCATCCTGTCACAGTCCCTTTCCTCTGCCTCCACCTCCCAGAGATGTCTCGACATCATCCAGACCATCATGACAAGCCCATGAGAGCTAGGCTGAGGCCCTGCAGCTCATTGCTGTGCTCAGCCCCGGGGCTGCTCTCCACAGGCCATGTGATGGCCGTGCCAGGGAACTCTGACTGCATCCCAGCCTGTGGCCAGGCAGCCGAGCTGCAGCAACCCCAGCTGCCTCCCAGGGCCCCTGTTCAGAGGCCCTGAGCAGGCTACTCGATCTCCAACAGCCCCCCGGGGCAGGAGCTCCCTCCGTGAAGCAGCAAGGTGTGAGCAGGGTCATCCTCCCTCCAAGCCTCTCTCTGTTCCCTTCCAGCAGGGATCCTCGGATCCCACACCCCCAGCACATCCCACTTGCTCCCCGCAGGAGCTGCACCAGCACATCCACACCAGCCCCTCACCGAGGGCTCCCTTTGATCCCCTGGGATGGGCACACACCTCCCAGCTGTGACTGGCATTTCCAGCCTGCCCAGACCTGAGCGGCTCTGCCCTGGCAAGGGGCTGCCAGGCTCAGAGCATGAGCAGGGCCCTGTGCTGCTCCCTGCTCCTCCACAAGCGAGTCATTCAGCTGTGCACAGGACCACAGGAGAAGGAAGGGCAGCCACTTCTCCTAGCTGGAGGCAAAGGAGTTCATGTGTGCATGTGGAAACTTAGGATCACCGTCTATCCATAAATCCAGGAGCTGCTTGCAAACACATCACAACTGCCTCTAAGTTAGCTAGTAGCCAATGCAGGCAGATCTACTAGCCACTACTAACAAACACTGCCTACCTGTGACTGCTCAGGTTAGCGTGGTTCTGGCTCGCTCTCCCTCTCAGAACCCCCGTTCCCTTCTCACACACCTGTGGCAAGCAGTTTTATAGCTCCAGCCTGATGTTTTTAGAGGGAGCAGCTGGAAAATGTTACGGGTTTTTGAAAGCTCTCACTGGCACTGCCAGTATTGTTCGTCCCGAGTGTTACTTTATTCATTTCAGCTTGTTCATAACCCCACATCCTCCCTATTTCAAAGGAGCCCGGCAGAAACCGCTCTGGCAAACAAGCGGAGAGGGACGCGACACCCCCCTCTCCGCCCCCAATGTAACAGCTCTTATGCAACTGAACGGAAAAAGTCTACAGTATGTGTAAAACCCACATTCCTCACTGCCTGAGCTTTCCAGGTTTCTTGAAAACATATTTAAACTCCACTATGTATGTATTTTACAAGCAAACTCCCTCCAAACCAAACTGTGTTTTCACACGTAGGTCTGTGCACTGCCCTCCTCCCCTCCCACACACCACCCCTGCCCCCCCGGGCCCATGTCACGCAGAGCAGGTACATGCACCTACCCCAAAACCACACATGGGCATCCCCATCTCCTGCAGTCCCATCCCGCACGGGACCGCAGCACACATGTCCTCATCGCACGCAGCCCGTTCCCTCTTGTAAATACAACTCCCGGACCCTCCTCTAGATGGAGGGGGGGCACCGAGACACACGGACACTGCTGCGCTGCCGCCAGCCCTTGCTCAGTACCTGGCACATGGTATGGAGCAAGGGATGCCCGCAGCCGGTACCCAGGGACTCCTGCCCAGACAGGGATGCCCGGAGGCGAGCCCTGGGGAAGGAACCCATGGCCGGCACCGGGAGTTGGGTACCCGCGGCAGCCCGTCCCCCGGGGATGCTGCCTGTAGAGCCCAGACGCGTGGCCCGTGCCCGGTGCCCGAGGTCCGTTCCCGGTAAGGGATGCCCGACGGAGGCCCGGATCGGTGCCCGGGGGCGGCGGCTCCCGATGCCCTCCGGATGGGTTGCGCGGCCGCGGCCGGGGGTCGCTTACTTGTGCTTGCCCACGGGCTTGCCGGGGCCGAGCTGCGGGCTGGAGCCGGCCGTGTAGAGGCTGTACCTGCCGCCGTAGGGCAGGGGGGCGGCGGGGGGGTAGAAGGCACCCTTGGCGTCGGCGAGGGCCAGCAGCGTCCCCAAGGAGAGGCAGGCGAGCAGCGCTCCGCGGCGGCGCAGCGCCCGCGCCCGCCGCATGGTCCCGGCCCGGCGGCGGCGGAGCGGGATGGGATGGGATGAGATGGGACG
>VZRV01001872.1:127028-166364 GCA_013398115.1 Falcunculus frontatus | reverse complement strand
CCGACCCCCCTTCTCCCCCCGTCCAGCCCCCGCCAGCGGTGCTGCAGCCCCCGGCCCAGCCCGGGCGGAGCGCGCTGCCGACCCCGGCGGGGGCTGGAAGGGGCTCGCACCCTCTCCCGGCCCCGGCCCCCTCTTCGCCCCTTCTCCCGATGCCCCCTCCCTGCGCACCGGGCGTTTGCCCCACGGGGTAGCAGGTGCAGCGGGGTCTGGAGCCCTCTGGCTCCTGGTTCCCCCCAGTCCCCAGCTCTGCTCTGCTTCATCCCGGAGCACCGGCGAGAGAAAGGCTGAAGAGACCCCAGCTCTGCCCCCGAGGACATCTGTGCTACTGGAGATTGGCAGCTGTCGATCATATGGCTGGCACCAGCCTGGTGCATCGAGCATCCCCCAGCGAGCCCAGCACCTGCAGGAAGGCGGGGAGGGAAGCGGTGCTATTTTGGAGCCCTCTCCAGATTTTGGCTTTGGATCCTGGCTCCAGGAGGGAGGGGGGGACCTCTTGCTTTTCCCTGCAGACCCCTGGATCTCCCATAGCCGAGCACATTTCATCTTTCATGGCTCTGGAAGACAGGTCTGTGTCTCCTCACCATCCTGCCCTGCAGAGATCCCCACCAACCTGCACCCCGATGGGCCCACCCACAGCTAACAGACCACAGGGTGCTGTGCCAAGCACCCTGCCCTGCCCTGCCGGCCCTCCTCAGGCTCCACACCATTAATGACAGCAGTTTGAGACCCTTTGTGTGAGCCATAGCTTTTGGGTAGGGGGGGAAAGGACCCCCACCTGGGGCACTGGGCATTTTGGGAGGGTGCAAAATCCTTGCTGCTACCCAGTGGAGGTCATCTTGAAGCCCTGCAGAGGTGAAGCCATGCCAGGGAGCAGGAAATTTTGTGATATATGCAGACATTTACACTCTTGGGCATCCCACCAAAACATCACCAGGGGTTTGATGAGGCTCCTGTCTTGGCTAGCAGAAACCACCTTCAAGTCAGGGAAGCACCATGACAAGGTGTGCAGTGCTTCTCCGAAACTCTTGGAGGAAAACAAGAGGTGGCTGAGAAAAGGTGGCTGGGTGAAATTCCAAATGAAGGAGTGAAACCTGCTGCTGGGGGAAGGAGGCATCAAGGCTTGGGCTGACACTGAGACAGATGATAAGATACTGAGACAAACGGCCTTTTTCAGTTAAAACGAGTCTTTGGCTCACTCTGAAGTGAGTACGGAAACATTATCAGGAGAAGAAAAATCCATCAGAAGGCCGTGCTGGGAGAGGCAAGCTGGACAGACCAGGCAGAAAACCAGGAGGAGGAAGCCTGAGCAATGAAGCAGTGCGTCCTCTAGGTTCAAGCTGCTGCAGGGTGTTGCTGAGCCGCCATGTGCCTGTCAGGCTGCACCCCAGAGGTGCTGCAGCGTGGTTTGTACGTGGTATATTTGGCAGCACATGAAGCAATCCTCATCCAGCTGGTGCATGGAATTGTTCCGCTCCGCTGGGATGCTGCAGGAGGGACGGTCCATAAGCAACTCTACAAAAACAAACAAAAGCCGACCGAGCCTGCCTGGGTTAATGCTGGATGCCAAAGTGGAGAATGAAGCTTGAGCACAGCCTTAATTTTTTTTCCCTGTGCGCAGGGAGTGTGAGCCAGTTCTAATAACAGCATGCTGCACGTGTGTGTCTGAGGCCTCCGGAAAAAAACATCTGGTGTTGCATGGTTTCGGAAAGAGCCCTTGGCCCTGGCCTTTGAGCCTGTGCTGTGCTGAATGGGTACAATGGGGCTGAGTTAAAAGTGCCCGTTCATTCTCACCAGCTCAGCTGGGAAAGGGAAGGAGGTGGGAGCCATTGCTCTTGGGGTGGGTGTGTCTGTCTGTCTGCCTGTCACTGCTGTCCAAACCCACCTTGGAAGCTCCAGATCCCTTTCTGTCAGATTTCAGAGTGAGGCAGGATCCTCAGAGAGACTGAATCCCATTTTCTTGTTCTATTGTTTAATTGTTTATGAAAAAAGACATCTGAGTAGACAAGAGAGTGCCAAACTTAGGTCCCAACTGAGGAAATGGATTCGTCATCAACTCTTTTATAAGACATCAAGGAATCCATACAGGAGAGAGCCATTATGAGTGCCCCAAACCATGGGAAAAACTCTCATGTGCCTTATTAGCCGTGAGCTAATCCAGCCGTGAGACAGAGAGCAGCAGGAAACTGGGATTTGTTAAGTTGCCCTTCTCAGGGAGCAGCTCAGGTTGGACTCCTTGGTGCTCAGCTGTGCTGCTGCCAGTCCCCACCACACTGCAAGCTTTGGCTGGGCACAGGAGGGTGCCTGTGAGGAGCCTGGCATGGCAGCCTGGCTTTGGAGAAGTCTCATGTGGAGAAAAAACAGGAGACTCCTTCCTACCAGGGCATCCTCCCAAGGTGGGCATGTCCCAGGGCTGATAGAGAAGATGCCAAGCCCGGTCTCCCAGAGCTGTGAAGCACGTGCTGAGCACTGAGCTCTTCCAGCAGAATGGAAGGGCTTTGCCACACTGATCTGCAGCCAAAAGGCTCTGCAGAGCTGCTCTCTGGTCTGGGAGAACCAGCCCTTGGTGCTTCCCAGAGGAAAGATCTGCTTTCTGCCCTGGCTTCACCTGGAGAATAAAGGGGATCAGATCAGAGCTGCTGCTGCTGCTCAAATCTGGATGCTGGGGAAACCCTGCCCACAAGGTGCCTAACCTGGAGGGCTGTGTCCATCGGTGGTTCTGTATGAGCACATCCTACAATGGCTCAGCATGTGCCTAGGGAGCTTCTTTTCTCCACTTGCACTGCCAGGAGCTGATTATTTTGGTTCCACCTCTGTCCCCAGCACAGCTGTGCTCCAAGCCAGTCCAGGAATGAACAGGTAGAAGTTTTTCCCTACTAAGGATCCAGCAGAGGACATTATGCAGGACACAGGAGGCACCCAGAAGCAGGAGCTGAGCACGAGATGAGAGCAAGAGCAGAGGCACTGTGGGCAGCTACTCCCCTGCCCCAACTCCTGGGGAGGGCTGGGGGAACCACCACGAGGTTAATTTCACGAGCGGCTGACACCAAACAGTGACCTGTTCTGCTTCCCATGCTTTTTAATTAACACTTGCATGGCCTCATCAGCTGAGTAATTGCCTCCCTTCATGGGTCAACAAGCCAGCAGCCCCTGACCTCCCGTTCCCATCTGGGTATGAGGTTTGGTGCCTGCACGGGGCGCAGTGGGTGTGCGCTCTTGTACCACCAGACCCTTCAGCAGGCAGCAAAGTGACAGCAAAAGTGATAGCACAGTCCAGGAGCTCTGCAACTCAGCTTGATCTTGGCCAGGACCAGCCTTGCCTACCCTAATGCTGAGCTTTAAATAGGTACCACTGGTAGAAAACCCCCTACCATGCTGGGCAACGAGAGGGCAGTTGCTCTCTCTGTTGCCATGAGATAGGAGCAGATTGCAGCAAGGGAAATTTAAGTTGAATATTAATAATAAAACAGTATCTGCTAGTAAAAAGAATATAGCCCTGGAGGAGACTGTATTGAGCCATCTGGAGATTTTAAAGGAAAGGTTAGATAAAAAAAAAACCTGTCAGAACCAATTTGGGTAGGGAAATGGATTGGATGGCTTCCCAAGAGCTCTCCCAGCCTGCGTTTTTCCAAGTACAAATTCATTTCCCAAAGTGGCAAGGCAAGAGAGCAGCTCTATTTAGAGGCAGAGTTTCTCCCTAGTGATTCCCACTGGATCAAAGGCATTCCTTGAATTGGCACTCACAGAGGCCTTTTCTCTTGGCAGCGAGTCTGTGTCTGTGTGAGAGAGGGACCCTTCTGGACAGCCTGGATTTCCCAGGTGCACATCCATCAGGACCCACTCAGGGCTCATTCTCCCATGTCATAATCCCTGGGAAGATCCCACAGCTATCCCACGCTGCCTCCCCAGCCCCAGGGAGGAATGGGGGCACTGTGTTGCCCTGACTGTCAGGCAGGATGCATGTCCCAAACACCACAGCAGTGCAGTGGGACACCAGTTCAAGTGACAGTCCTGCAGGTGCTCCAGTTCCCAGCTAAAACTGGGCTCACGGAAGTCCACCATGCTCATGGCTCAGCTGCAGGACTGGAAGCTCTTTCTGGCTCCCAGCACATGCTTTTCCCACATCCCTGCTCCTTGCTGGGCATGGACCACTTCTCCCATTGGTCTCAATGGGAAGGGGATGCAGGTGGGCAGGCTGGAGGCACCCCTGGTGCATCAGAAACCTAGGCAAGGTCACAACATCTGCCTTGTTTGGAGGTTGCTGAGGTTTTGTTCTGAACCAGCCCCTGGCCCCAGTCCCAGGGGTGTGATTGCAGTGTGTGTCCCCCAAACTACGGCGTGGGGGCACCGGGGCTTGCCCAGGCTCCAAAGGAAGCTGCGGCCGGGGGCTGAGAACAAAATCCCTTTCTTCGTGGGAAAGCGTAGTGACTTGAAGTGGTCAGACAGCCTTATCTCTGGTTTCGAGAGCCACACGCTGATCATTTGTCAAGATTAGCGCGTGCGGTAGAAGGGATGGAGCAGTTCCAAACCCATGCTCACATCTCTTCCCTGGGCTCACGGCCATTCATAAAAATGCCAGAGCAGCGGCGGCGGCGGCAGCACATACTGGGGTTGTGGTTTGGGGAGGACTAGGAGGGGTCAACCACAGGTTATACAAGCTCTGAGCAGGGAAAAGAATACACAGGTTGCTTTATTTATATATCCATTAGCGTCTTTCCTTCAGGAAAATGTGCAGGGAGACTGGCAGTGGGAGATTTAGCAAGGATGAGGGGCAGGCAGGAGGTGATGTGCTTAAAAAACTTTTCCCAGCTATGCCAAGACTCCAGGGATGAGAGCATTAGCAGGCAACAGCCATGGAGATGGAGCAGGAGCAGTCCCAGAATTCAGCAGCACACAGGTCAGGGTGAAGAGGATGAAGAGTGAGGAAAGCAAGAGATGATACCCTCCCAGTAAACCCCAGCATGTTGATGGTGGAGCACTGGGGACCTGTGGTGGGGTGGCTGAGCCCTGTGAGCCCCAAAGAGGAGCAGCCCTGGTCTCAGCTGATTCCTATCAGATTGGGCTCAGTTGAGCAGGAGTCTGGGAATGCTATAAAAGGCCAGTAGCCGGGGTTAGGGAGGAGTTGGGGTTTTGTTTCCTGTATCTAGGGTATGAGAGAAAAGGTTGCTTTGTGGGCAGGTAAAGCTCTGGGAGGGATCCCTAGGGCAAGAAAAAAGTTAGTCAGCTCCTGCCTACCTGAAAGAATATCCCTGAAGCCAAAAGAAAGTGGTAGGAGAGGGCAATGCCTTCAGAGTGAGGGCTGGAGGCTGTGTCAAGCACAGAGCTGTGCTGGCAGGAGCAGGACTGAAGCCACGTGCTGTGAGGGAAGGTACTGGTGCAGCTCCTGCTTTAGCAGGAGGGGTCCTTGCAAGGAGATTTCTGTCCATCCTGGCTTTGCTGGAGAGGGCCCTGGCAGCAGGTCATAGGCTTGTTCAGCCTGGCTGAGACCGTGGGGTCCCTGGTGCAACGCCCTCACAGAGGATCAGCCATGAGATGAGGTGTCTGAGCTGCCCATCCCATGGATCTGGGAGAGGGGCTTGGTGCCAGCTCATGTCCAACAGCAACATATCCTACAGACTCTGCTCTCTGCAGTGCCTGAGGAGCCCTGGCTTTGGGGAATTGCGTGGCCTCAGGGCTCCTGCATCCATGTCCTTCTCTTGGGACTGTCCCTGGTGCAAGAAACAATTTCACTGCTTTTGGTTTAAAGAAATGCCCCAGAATTGATTAGATTATGTTTAAAGGGCCTTCCAACCCAAACCAGCTGATCTGTTTGATTGCTTCTCCATGGCTCAGCCTTTGCAGAGCTGTGCCTTCAGATTTTAGGAAGATCCATATTCTTCCTTAGCTGTATGTCCAGCTGAGTCACCTTCTGCCTTTCCTGGGAACAGGATGATGGCAGCAACCCAGCAACTGAGTCACACAACCTCTGCTCAGTGACCTCACTGCTGCACACAGTGGAAGAAAAGCACCACAGGAGCAGAAAGAAAATACTTCTCCTTTGGGATGTGGGGAATATTGAAGGGCAATAATACAAACAAACTTCTTAGGTGATTTTTTTTTCTTTTTAAGTCACCCATAGGCACCTGGTTCCTGCAGGCAAGGGAAGGACGGGGAGCCAGCTCTACTGGGGTGACTTCAGCAAGAGAGAGGGACATGAGGGAGCTGTGGATACGGGTTACCCTGTACATGGTGGGCCCACAGGGGTCATGGCCAAGTGCAGAGGCTGCTGCAGGGCTCTGTGAAGAAGCAGCCTGAGGATTGTCCTCTCTCCCCCATCTCCTGCATTTTAGAGGCACAAGCCACATAGAACTTCTCTGGATGCACCAACAGCCTGCTTGGATGAGGATTGCCCCAGTGGCAAATGAGTGTTTCTGTGGTGAATGATGGAGAGCAGCCCACCCAGGATAAGTTATCCTGCACATCTCATTCTCTATTTTGTGCCTATTTTTGCCTAACCATGAACATTTTGCCTGAAGATGGGGTCCTGGGACAGCAGGAAGTTTTCCCATACCTCAGGCCTGCTTTTTCTTGGCTGTGGTCACGACCTGCTTGTTCCAAGCCATGGGCAGCACAGCTCCCACATGTCCCCAAGCACTGGGTGACTCTGGGCATGCCAAATGTGGGAACAGCTGGGCTGAAACCCTGCCATCATCCACATCACTTGAGGCAAGGGGATGAGTGGCAGTTATTTTTGGGTTCAAAGAGAGGCCCTTCATGTCCCGTTGCTGCCGCCAGCTCTGCCTCATCCTCTGAGGTGACTCCGCAGGCACGCGGGTGCGATGAGAATGGCCGTAAATAACAGGTGGTTATTTATGCACAGGGAAGAAAGTGTAACTGATACCAGCCTGGGCTCCTTCCAGACCTGCTTGGAGCTGGGACCTCGTGGCTGACACTTGGCTTCACCCGCTTCCCTTTGCAAGCAGCTGTTCCTGCAGGCTCTGCATCTGCGCTTGGCCTTGGGCAGTGTTCGCTAATCCTCTTTCTCACTGTACAGCAACGTGCGCTCGCCAAGGTCCCACTGACCCATCACCAACAAAAAAAAAAGAGGAGGAGAAGGAGAATTTGATATCTTCTGCAAGTGAAACAGCTTGGGTTCAGTCTTGGAGAATTTCCCGAACTCTCAAGGAATTTCCTGATCTTAGGAATCTGCCAAAATTTGGGATCTGCCTCGGTTGGGCTGCACATATTTCCAGAGCACACGCTGCGGTGTTGTGTTTTAGGTTTCCACCCCTGTCTTTGCGAGGGCACACTCTCTCTGAATGGGTCAACTACACCAGAAAGGAAAGTCTCCCTCTGACAGGCTGCAGGAATACTGAGGGATTTATTTAACATCCCTTTATTTTGGGATCAATGGGATTTTTGGTCCTAAACTCCTTCCTTGCATCCACATGCCAAAACCCAGGCTTTTACTGCAGCCCTCATGAACATGGAAACTTGGGTGCAGTTGTGATACTTTGGGTTAGCGGCTCACTGGCAGACCTGGAATTAAAGGCATAACCTCAGTTTGACTAGTAACTCATATTTTTTACCAAGAAAAAAAAAAAAAAGCCTTTGCAGCAGAAGGCAGCCTTTCTGCTTGTAACTGGGGCTCGGTGTTCGTGTGCTTATTGCACGTATTCCAAAAGCAAACAAGGTTCTGGGTGGGAAGAGAGCAGCCCCTACCCTCGGAACAAACTCAAATGAAATTCCTCAAGATCTTTCTCCAAAAATTAATGCTGTCTGGATTGCAACCAGGTTGTTTTTGACCGGCTTTAATCTGTGAAATCAACACCGACTCAGGAAATGCTTAGATTGACTCTGAAGGAGGATTTGGCCAGAACTTTTCTCCTATTTATAAGGGATAGTTGGAAAACAGCAAAACCTCCCAGGGGGGACCCGTGCTGACCTCCTCATTTAACCAGTACAGTCCAGAGGGATTTAATCATCCCTTAACTCCTGGGTTTGTCCCCAGGAGCTCAGCAGCCCCCTTGGGTCAGGCATGGTGCTGGAGTCTGGGACAGCTTTTCCTCTGGCTTCAGTGGACTTTGGACCAGTATTCCTGTGAACCAGCAGCGTTATTTTGGGAAAAACCCCAGACCCTGCAGGCAATGGGTCAGAGCAGAGCCCTTAGAAACACCATCACCCTCCCAGCTCCAACAGGCACCAGCCCAAGCAGCTGCTCTCTGCTTCCCTGTTTGCTCTGGATGCCTCAGCATCTCAAGGTCTCCATCTCCTGGGTTTGGGTTGAGCAGCACCTGGTCCAGAAGAGCCCGTGGCATCCCCCATGTCTCCCCATGCCTTGCTGTCCCTCCTTCCCCATGCAATTGCAACCGTGTCCCCCTTGAGAGAGGGAGGAAAAGAAAACCCAGCTCGAGAACATGTGGCAGGCAGGGGGAAATGGCTGCTGCAAAGTAAGCAGTGCCTTTAAAGAAGTGTTTGTCTGGGGTTTGTTTAGTTATCCTCTAGGTAATTTTACAGCTGAGGAGGTTGGGCCATTCAGGCAATGGCCAAAACAATATCCCCACTGTCTGAGCAGCTCTCGTGGCTCGGCACGGCTCGGTGGTGCTGGGGGGGAGAGGGAGGACGGCGAAAGAGAAGTTTCTTTTACCGGCCATAGTCAGAAAACGCCATGGAGGATGTCCTGTAATTAAGACATCGCTTCGAACGATCAAGTCACTGGGCTGTCAGGTTGAATAAACCTCTGGGCTCACGCTGGGTGTGAGAGGGGGAGGAAGGGAAAAAGCCCAGTCCCATCGTTTTGATCTGAACTGTGGCTCCAGGTTTGGGGCACGGTGGGATGCTCCCTATGGAGGAGGGTGATGGGATGAGGGCTAAGGTCCCGTGTTCCCCTGGGCAGTGTGGAGCTGGAGGCAAGTCTGCCCTGCCTGTGCTCATCTGTGCCCCCAGGCCCTGGGAACCTGTGGCTCCAGCCTGTCAGACACAGGGAACTGGGACTCCAGAATGCTGACTCGCCCTCGTGGAGATGTGTGTGCCAGGGCAATCCTGCCCCCATCCCACCAAGGCACGGTTTGTCCCATCTGATCCCAGGCTGAAATCCCCAATGCAATCCCCAGGAACAGCTCCCCTTCCTCTTCCCAAGGCCTTGTGTAGCCCAGGTTGGAAACGTGGGGGCTCGAGTCTGTGAGCACTACGTGCAAATAGCTCACATCAGCTCCCAGAGCTGTTCCCAAGAGCCGGAGCACTCGCTGCTGGCAGCCAGCTTGCAGGAGGATACCGATATTTCATGCAGACATGGCGAGAAACCAGCCCTGTTTCCCATTCACAAGGGGTGGCTCCAAAACAACACAGAGATCTGTCACAGCATATATGCGGCATCTGTGCAAATTGGCCTGACTGCCTAAATAATTCCGTATATATTTATAAACTGCGAGATGTAACGTTTTTTCCTGTTTACTTTTCGGTTGAATTCCTTGCTCATGGAAATGAGAGCTGCAGCGCGGCGGCTAGACATAACCATTGTATGGGGAAGACACTGTACAAACTGTCCTAGAAAATTCTGCCAAAATGCCAGGCCCTATCAGCCCTGATCTGCAGCCCCTTGCCCCTTCCCACATGTTCCCCCCTGTTCTCCCGCTGTACCCGTGCATGGAGCTGAACCCAGCCTGGAGCTCTCTCCCAAGGGGGATGTTTGCCCAAATATTAATTGGGAAAGAGGTTGGTTTGGACTGACAGCAAAGAAGGTGGAAAAGAGGGAGAAAAGGGTGGGGAAGTTTTCCAGCCTGCCAGGATTGCTGTGAATCTGAGCTGGGCAAATCATCCATGGATGAAATCACAAGAGGTCTCTGCCCCACCAACCATGGGTGGGATGTCCTCTCCAGGTGCTGCGGAGCATTGTGGAGCTGGAAGCATCCTGTGCTGGCAGTGGTGGAGGCCGGCAGTGTGAGCCCCTTTGTGGCACGGCTTGGTCAGCAGCACATCACTGTCCCCACCAGGATCTCCCATGGCTGATCTCAGTGTTCAGCATTTGCTGAGCATCTCTGGGGTATTGCTGAATTGCTGTGCCCAGAAGAGTAAGGTCAGCCAAGGGGGGGACAGCTCCCTGGCTCTGCTCCTTGGTCTTTTTTTTGTGGACAAGCACATGGGGTGGTGCCCTGATTACATGGGAACTGCAGTGCTTATACCAGGTGCAGCCCTTGCACTCTTATGTGGGTTTGGGATTGAGGTGTCCAGAGCATTTGTGCCTCTGGAATTCGAGGGATAGGAGCAAAATGACTGGTTTGAGGAGCTCACAAAGCTTCTGCATCAGCCAGCAAGGGAGTCAATGCAGGCACAGCTCTGGTTGCCAAGTGTCACAGCCCCGTGAAGGGCCAGGACCTGCTGGAGTGAGGGATTACACATCTGCTGGGGGAAAGAAGGAAAAGGAAAGGGAGAAAATATTTTAAACATTGAAAGTGAAATGTAAACTCCATTTAATGGCTGCATAGAGGCCACATATGAAGGTCTCAGCTGGCCAGGGGGGCTCTGGGAGGGTGGCAAGAGGGGCCCAAGCTACTACATCCCTCAAAGGGGCTCAACCTTCTTCAAGTACCTCAAGGGCTGGGCTGGCACATCCCACCCTGTCTGGATCAGCCAGGTCCAGCATGGCCAAGGTGAGGTAAGGAAGGAGGAGCCTTCGGGTCCCACAGGCTTTTCCCCACCCCACTGTACCCCTCTCCATTCTCAGGGGCACTCGCTCCCTCAGGAGAACTCACTGCCGAGTACTGGCCTAGTTGCTCCACATCCCCTGAAAAGCAGGAGAGGGGAAAACAACCACTTCCATGGCTGACAGACAGCAAGGATGGAGCAGGGCAATGAGAACTCCTGGGGCCTCCATGTGTTTGCACTTGCATCACCCTGGTCGCTCCCCACCTCAAATCTATGTCACCTGCTGGTGGCATCTTCACTTTTGACTCTATTTATACCATCAATTCAATTTAAAACTTATTTAGCAGTGACCACAGCTATTGTGTCATATTTATTTATAGCCCTTCACACTTGCTTCTGTTCACTCTGTTGGTTATTTCAGTCACATTTCTTGTCCCTTACGTAAAGGTCTGGGAACAGCTGTGCTGGAGCACATCAAAGGCCTGGGGAGCCCCACGTCGCCTCTCAAATCTGAGCCAGCGACAGGAACTGGGGAAGGAGGAATGAAGTAAGTGTGCAGGGATGCTCCTGGCAGTGAAAGGGTGAGGCACGCCTCTGGGTCAGCCCCCTGCAGCCCCCCGGGACCTCCCTGAACCGCTTTAATCTCTTTTGCAATGCGGTTTTACTTCTGACCTCCCCACTGCCCCACCACCAATGTCACATTTCATGGTGCCCCAGGTGAAAGGGGACTGTGACCATGGCATGCATTCCCCTGGGGCCATGGGGAACCAGCTGGTGGTGGCAGGGATCCTCTGTGAGCAATGCAGATAATAATAATTATAGAGAGTAACTGTTGAATTCCTAGAAATGCCTTAGAATCGGGGATTTCTGTGGTTGCACATGGCTCAGGGAGCAAGTGGGAGCATGGTGGCCTCCCAGCCTCTGCCCTTTGTGGGGGGATGATGTGGGATAGCCAAAAGCATTGGGAGGTCCGCTGCCCCAGAGGCCTGAACTGAGGCTGTGGATGAGCTCCTGCATGAGTGATGGGATGCAGAAATGGTCCTGGCTCCTGCCCAGCAGTGGGTGCTTTGCTCAGAGCCCTAAGACAAGCAGGCTGTGGGGTGGGGAGAGCAGCTGTGCCTGCAGGAGGGTAAATGGGGCTCCTGGGATGGAGCTGGGCATGTGAAGAATCACCATTAAAGCAAATGTCCGGGGAAAGCCTGACTTCTGGACACAGTTGTTTCATACAACGACAAAGACCATCAAAAGGAGGGGAGACAGGCAGAAAGGAAAGCATAATTGGATGTTTTGGTAATCCTTTTCTGAAGGAGACTCAGTGGCTCGACCGACCGGAACGGGGCAAAAGCTCATCCTCCTGGAGCAGCTCTGCGGGAGGGCTGGGAAAGCCCCTGCCCCATCGAGTGGGGGCAGGCAGCAGCATCCCTCTGGCATGGCCAGCAGTGCCAGTCCAGGGCATCCCACTTGCTGTCCTCCCCCTGGCAAAGGGCAGCAGGTCCGGGTGGGTGAGGAATGGGCACAGCAGCTCCTGGGCAGGAAAGGGGATGGCGGAGCTGTCCCATGGCTGCTGCCCATGGTGCACCATCACCAGGGTGTCCCCTTTAGACAAATCACAAGCCTTGCGCTTGTCTTATCGGGTCATGGCCAGGCTGAGGTGTCCCCACACCTCCCTTGGGAGCCACGTGCCCCCACCTCAACTCAGAACCTCGTCCCTGCTCAGGGTGATGTGGCTGATGGAGTCTAAACCCTTTGCTGCAGGACTGAAACCTCATTTTTCTGTGCTTTACCAGCCTGGCCAGGTGTTATCCTGAGGGAGAAGGGCCTGAAGAGTGCAAGTGGGGACAGCACAGGGGGCAAGGCACTGCTGGCCGCTGGCTGAGCCCGGAGGGGAGGCAGGACGGTGGCAGAGGGAGGTTCTGGTTCTCTCCCGAGCTGCCTGGGGTGCTCCCCCCACCTCTCCATCAGGGTTTCAATCGATGTGGAGAAACCCGTGGCCAAGTCAGTCCCTCTCCCCCCACTCTCCCGTGAAACTGGATCTATTTCCTGGGATTACATGCAGCACCTTAAAGAAAATATTTACAGAATTTATATTCACATCCCGTTCGCCCTCTTCTCAGGGGGCTCTCCCGTGCCCTCCCTCCCTCCAGCTCGCACTTCATCTCCCCCGCGCCTCCTCCCGCTCGCCTTCCCCCCGTCCTGCCACAATACCCGCCTTTGTGAGAGGAACAATGTTTACTCTCCATCGAGGATGGGGGGATTGGAAATGAAAAGGGCTGCCTCCCCCTCGCCCCGGCCCCGGGCTGCACTCGGTGGCGGGAGAAGGAGGAATTCCTGCAGGAATGCCGATGGCGACGGCCGGCGAGAAGACAGACCAGACGAGGGGATAAATATTCATGTTGGAGGAGAGAGGGAGGAAAGAAAGAGAAAGAAGGGCCTGGGGACCGGTATAATCCAGGGTCCATCATTTTTCTCTGTGGCTTAAGGGTGTGTTGGAAATTCCCCGCTGCCCCCGCTGGGTTTACAGGTCCGTGATGCAGAACGGGTGCAGCTCTCTCTTGGCCTAAAGCAGGAGATGAAAGGCATGTCTGGGTCGGGGAGGGCTGTACAGCAGCCCCAGAAGCGGGCAAGGGGATCTGGGGCTGGGAGGCGAGGGCTGTGGGAGCCAGCATGTGGCTGCAATTACGGGGATGCTTGCGAGGATGGTGCGCTCGAGCATTGGAAATGCATCGCTTTCCCTCCCCGCCCTTCCCTGCCGCTGGCTGCCTTTCCCCGCCAGGAGCCAAGATTTCTCCTGCTGCTCCTTGCTGGGAAGCCATCCAGTTTGAAAAGGGGAGCTCTGGAGGGAGGGCTGCCCTGCAGCTGCGGGTGGGTGATGGGGATGGGGACCCCAGCCCGGGCACCCCGAGGAGTGGGGGCCAGTCTTTCACTCAGTCAAAAATGTAACCTTTTTCTTTTTCTCTCAAGGTAAATACATTGAAAGCTGGAGAAGCTTTTATTATGGGATGGCTTTGCCATTTTCAGTGCCCTCTGCTGTCCAGCACCAGCAGCCCTCGCTTCCAGGGCTGGGTGGCAGCTGGAGTCAGGCACTGCTGCTCTTTCCCACTGCGGCTCTGGCCCTCCGCCAGCTTTCCTAAGCCTTTCCCCATGTGAAAAGGGGGCTGGTCAGAGCCCACAGGGCTTGCAAGGGCATTTCAGGGACCCCTAATGCCTGTGGGAGGCCTGGTGGGGCAGGAAGGACATGTGGGGTTGGCATCGATGCAACTGTGGGCTTTGGAGCCAGCCCTAGTCAGAAGGCCAGGAGCCATCTCCAGAGGTGAATATGGAGCTTCACACAAGCCTCTTTGTGTTTCCTGAAAAACCCCGGTGTCTAAATATAGCAAGTACTTGGGCATTTTACTCTGGGAAGGGAAAACAGCTCCAGTGCCAAGAGAGATCCTCTTCTGTTTGCACAGTGTGAGGGCTGCATGTCCTCTGCCTGCACCCATCGAGGGGGGTCTGTGCTGACAGGGGCTGGCTCACCCCGAGCTCTGCCTGTCCCTCGGGAAGCTCGTCCAGCAAGCCTGGGTGATGCCAGAAATCCTGCACCGTGCTTTGGGCATCGAGTCCAACTGATGCATGAGCACGCTGAAAGGCTCTGCTCTCTCCTGGAAGCAGCACAACTCTCTTCCCAGTTTGTTCCAAGAAAAGGAAAAATATTTGCTGTTTAACTCAGGGCTGAGGCAGGAAATCATCATTCCTAGGGCCCTCTCTCCTCACTATCAGGACAGTCTGGTTGGGTACCACATCCTCTTACCCCAGCAAGAGAGCAGCCCTAGGAAGAGGCATTCATTAGGATATTCCATTCACTTAAATACTCTCACCGGTCTCCAAAGAGGAGATTTGGGCAAGAAGACCTGTACCCTTGTCCGTCTGTGTCACAGGCAAGAGCCCCAGCAGCTCTCTGAGCACTGTTTATTTTCTGCCTGACAAGTGGGAGGATGCAGTTATCCATCTTCTCCCTGATTCCCAACCTGATAGGTGCAATGGGAACACTCAGCCAACCCAAAAATGTTTTCTTCACCTCATTTCCAGATGCTATGCTAGAGGAAAAACAGACTGTGCTGTTTATTGTTTACTGGATTTAAACCTGCTGTCCAGGCAATCTGGACCCTCACCCATCCTCAGGCTGTTTGGAGCAGCCAGGCACCATCACAGGAATCCATCCATGCTGCAGCTTGTGCTCATCCCCTCTGCATCCCCTGCCTGGCTGTGGCTCTGCTGTGGAGGGGATGGCAGGTCCCTCTTGGCTCATCACTCCCTGTCACCACCGGGGGCTGTGGGTGGTCTGGGTAACCCACCTTTGCCCCGGCCTTTGCTCCCCAAATCAAGGAAAACAAATGTGTGGCACCACGGGGGCTCTGTGCTCACAGGGCTCTCCGCCTCACTGCCTTCCCAGCTGCTCTTCCCCTGGGCTCTCCTTCCAAGCAGGATGCTGGAGATCCAGGCGTCTCCATGCCATCACACCTGGCACCTGGGCACACCCCTTGGGCTGGGCGATGGGTGACCTCAGAGAACAGAGAGAACAGGGCTCTGCTCCAAGCCAAAACACCTCCCGAGCTCTTGGAGTGCCTGCAGCATTCCCAGGCTGTGCGGGACTCGGAGGCCAGCACACGGCTCGGAGCCTCTGGGAGGCTTTGCCTCCCTCTGTAAACTGTTTTCCTGTCATTCCCAGCGGTGCAGAGCTGCAGCTACCGACGGATCAGCAGCACAGCAGGGCTGTGGCAATGACGGTGAGTCGGGATGGAGACACCCCGGGGAAAGGCTGTGTCTGACTGGGAGCAAGCATCGTCCCAGAGGGGTGGGAGGCCAGGATCTATGTCCCTGCTGCTCCAGGAGCAGTGCTTGGCTCATTCAGATCACCCAGCACCAGCTCCTGCTTTCCCTGGGTTGCCAGGCTGGAGGCTTGTGAGGCTCTGCAAATGTCACCTGCCACAGAAGGGCCACCATGGCCACCCCCAAAAGCTGCAGGGATCCGGTTTTGCATCTGATTGCTTGCACAGGGAAAAGGTGTCCCAGGATATGTGTAGAACAGTCGGGCTCCTCTCCCTGGGTCTACTGGAGAAGGCTTTAATGGAGAGCAGGAGTGAGTTAACGGGTGGAAAGAGGCCCTGGATTTCTCTGGGAACGCAGAGAGGATTAAAAGCTCTGGTCCCTATATTGCTTTTTCTATTTCCTTTCTCCCTTTTTTTTTTATTTTTTCCTTACGGTATTATTTGATGGTTAGAGGAAAAAAATCTGGAAACATAACTGCATAAATTGCTGTTATTTCCGGCTATCCCTGCAGAGCCTGGCTCTCTCCTCTCCAGATGGACTGGCTTAGAGAGCCTCCAGCTCCAGCAAGGCTCCCAGGGGCCCAAAGCTGCCCTCTTTTCATTTGCCATCTTGAATTTTGCTCCCACCACCCGTGCCGGCAGCGGGAAGCACTCCTGCTCCCTGAGCCAGGTAACAGAGGTAGCTGGGCTCCACAGTCCCCTGAGCCTGGCTGGGAGCACTGGGAAAATGCTGACAGTACTTTGGTGTGTGTCCCTGCTCCTCTTTGCAAAGACCAAACCTCCTCAAGGTCTGTTTTCCCCTCACCATGGGTGTGCAGGGGTGTTTGGGGCAGTTTCTCCTTCCCCAGGGACAGTACTCCTCCTTGTGGGTGTGAGGTAGGGCACAGTCTCTCCTAAGCAAGAAGCAATAGGACAAGATAAAATGACCTCAACTTGTGCCAGGGGAGGTTTAGTTTGGAGATGAGGAAAAATTTCTTCACGTAAAGGTTCATTCAGCCCTGGCACAGGCTGCCCAGGGCAGTGGTGGAGTCACCATCTCTGGAGGGATTTAAAAGATGTGTAGATGTGGCACTTGGGGACATGGTTTAGTGGTGGCCTTGGCAGTGCTGGGTTAATGGTGTCTGTGTCTGATGTCTGTGTCACACTTGGTGATCTTGCACCTTTGCCAACAGGAATGATTCCGTGTCTCCAGGATGCTCTGGGGACCAGCAGGCAGGGCTGGCACAGGGTCAGGGGGGCAGGGTGGGAGAGGAAGGATCCTCTGGCAGTGATCAGTGTCCAGCAGGAAGGAGGAGACCTGCCAGTCATTCCCAGTAATCCCACAGCTCCTTGCCTGACTGAGGAACAGTCCCAGCCCCAAGGTGACCTGTCCCTCACTACAGAGAGCTGCTCCACAGCCCTGCTGTGCTGGCTCCTGCCCCATGGCCAACAGAGCACGCAAAAATTCCTCCAGTGCAGGAGCTGCTGTGTGTTCAGCCTCATATGTGCAGAAAAATATGTATATGTTCCATATGCACAAGAAAGAGGCCTTGAAAACTGGGAGGATGCGAAGATCAATAAATTATAGCTTGGATAATATTTTCCACCATCACCAAATAAATCAGATCTTATTTTTCCCCTATGTACACAGATTTAATGGCAGCAACAGTGCCCTTGGTGGTCGTAAAACTCCATCCTCCTCCTGAAGGGCCTCCCAAACAATTTGTCATTTGACTTTTGCTTGTTTGCTTTAAAATTAGCTGGTCCAGACATTTAATAGCCCAGGAGCTAAGAAATCCATCAACATATCCTAGCTTCCAACCATCTCTGTGTGCACTCTGAGGCTGCATCGCAGCATGGTGGGGGAAGGAGGGATGGGGAGGGAGCAAGCTGTGGAGTCAAGGATCATGTGGGATATTTTTCATCTGAGCTTTAAGATCACCTTTCCTATTTCCACTTCTTTCTTTCTTCCCATCTTTGCTTTCCCCCCTACGGTCACATCACCTCTCCAGCTGCCATGAGCAATACTCTCCTTCCAGCCGAAGTGAGCAAGTCAGGAGCTGACCCTTTCTCATAGGTGTAAACACTGCCTTGTTAAAAGGGGATAATTACCGGGGTCTAGTTAACCCTGGTGTAAAATCAAAGTGAATAGAGCCCTGCTGAGACTTCCAGCCATGTGGACCATGACGCCTGGGCTCTGGGGTAAACAGCCAAGGCTTCACTGCTTGTCAGCTCAGTGCATTCAGTGGAAAGTTAACTTCTCCCTGAAAGAGAAACACTGTCTTTTGGGCTGATTTATACCCCCCAGACACAGGGCCAGCTGAGGGGCGAGTCCTTTACCCATCGGAGAGCCTTGCCAGGAGTTTCCTGAGTGCCCTGTTGGGAATGAGCAGGGGTTGAGCTGCGGGGGTAAGCTGTGTGTCACTGGACAGTCAGACAGCAACCACTGCAGGGACTTGATGAGTACTTTCAGCCCCAGTGCCCCTGCACCCTGTGACAGTCGCTGGGGTCCCAGGAGAGGCAAACCCAGGGCTGCACACAGCAGCTGGGAGGGTGCCATTCTCCCTGTTTCTTGGAGGAGCTTGTGTATCACAGAGAGGTTCCTCTGCAGCTGGAGGCCTCCCATGGAAGCTGAAGGGCTGATGTGGCATTTCTGGCATCTGCTGTCCCAGTGCTGCCCTGACCTGCATCCCCACGGTGCCCCACTTCCCTGGATCATGGGCAAAGGATGGCTGCAAAGAAGCTCCAAAACTTTTCTCAGGTAGCAGGAAGGTGTGCACCAGAGGTAGGAGTTGAGGCCAGCCCTTTTCCATGTATCCTTCCCAGCGGAGCCCACTCTTGCATCCACAAATGGAGGAGCTGCTGCCCAGGCATGCTCAGCTGGGTGGGGAACAGGGGCAGCATCCCCAGGTGGGATGTCCTGGACAAACCACAGAGCAGCCAGTCCTGCCTCCCCATCCCAGAACACCCGAGGACCATTCCCAGGCCGGCAGGCAGGAGCAGATGCCCGTCAGGCTCCCCCAGCCATATTGAGAGCGAAGCCAACTCCCTCATGTTATTTTTTCCTATTTGACCAGTGGGGCCAGTCATAGACAGCTCCAGTAATTCAACCTGAAACGTGAAGAATCCTATTTCTGCCTCTCTGCTCACCCTCCAAGCTCTGCCCATGGCCTCAGAGCGAGATAAACCATCTGTGGGTGAGTCTGGGCTGTGAGCAAGGCCCATGGGCTCGGGGCTGGCTGCAGAGAGAGGGGCTCTGCAGGCACCAAGCTGAAGGCATTTTGATTGCTTCCAGGATTACTACCCAGCATGTTTATTCCTCCAATGAGGAGGACTTCATAACTCAGGGACTCCTGACAATGTATATATATTGAAATCTTATAAGAGTAATGACCATATCCAATGATATTTTGTTCTCATCTTGCCAATATAAACAACTCGCTGGACTTACCGAATTGCATTGGGTCATCCTGAATAATTAGGCTCTCATGTTCCATTTATTACCTTGAAAATCCTTTCTCATTGTATTTTTTATATATATATATATATATATATATATGTATCTAAATGTAATATGTTCAAATGAAAACCAGACACGGCTGTGAAGGAATTTGAAATATGAGGCTGAGAGTACAAGAAGCAGCAAAAAGGTCCTCTGCTAATAGGAAAAGCCAAGTCGTCCGGGGCTGCGGAAATCAGGGAAGGTCAGGTGTGAGCTGTGCACGGGGCTGGGCCCCGGCTGCATCTCTGCAGACAGTCTCATGTTTAAGGAATTCCAGTAAGTAGCTGGTGAGGCTGCCTATACCGGCAGGGTGTGGGGAGGGATCCTGGTGTCTGGATCTGCTTTGATGTCCCCGTCAGCACAGAGGTCTCTTTGCATGGCTGCAGACCGTCGGAGGGGTCAGACAGTGTGACTCCAGAGAGCATCTCCAGACCTTTTCAAAAACCTTTGTTCGGGATCCAGAAAGTCTCCCACAGCATCAGCAGGCAAGAAACTGTCAGCACCTTGAAAAAATGAATCCACAGCAGGGTGAGGCAGGAGTCCTGGCTGCCCCTGGTATGGGGGTGAGGGGCGAGTCTGGAATGAACCCAGACAGCCTTGCCAGCAGAAAATATAAAAGCCTTCCTTGGAGCCATGATGGATTCATGGTGGGGTTTTGGAGAAAAACAGTGGCCCCTGTATTTCACTGAGAATGCCCCTGTGCAGCATGAACAAGGCAGAGAATTAACCCTCAGGATCTGGAGCTGTACACAATCTTTGCCAAAACTCCCTCTCCCCCTCCCTGAAATGTGGCAGGGAGGTGAGCATCTCCACAGTGATTCCCAGCCCCAGCCTGCTGGGATGCAGTTCATCATTGCTACTCTGCTCAGGAGGGGCAAAATGACAAGGTCCTGCAGTGCAGAACACACCTTTCACAGCTTTGCCTTCGCTATTCTTCCTTTTTAAAGAACATTCCTTGGCAAAATTAGGAGGAAATGGATCTCACAGATGCAAATAACTTGCATGGTTGGAGTGGTGCATACCAAGACAAACTTGGGGCTGGGAAACCCTCTCTGGGCACTCCACACCTTGCCTTGGCTTGCTGATGCCTGCAGGGCTCATGGCTGTTGTCTCAGTAGGGACAAGGAGGAGAAATCTGAGGGTGGAGCAGACAAATCCCATCCCTGGAAGTGTTCAAGTTCAGGTCCAGTGGGGTTTGAGCAATTTGTTCTAGTGGAAGGTGTCCCTGCCCATGGCAGGGGGGTTGGAATAGATGGTCTTTAAGGTCCCTTCCAACCCAAACCCCTTCTGTGATGCTGTGATTCTATGAAATACAACTTGTGCCAGCCCTTGTGCCTTTGCCATCTTCCTCTGTGAATATTGCCATAGAAATCCCCAAAATGGGGGTGAGGCAGGAAAATCTGATCCTTGTTCTGCTTGATTAAAACTGCTTTCAGATCAAGAGCAAGGTGAGAGCTACAGTGCCCGTGCCATGGGGAAGGTGTCCTGCAGCCAGACGTCACCCAAGCCAGCTGAAGCCAGGGAGAGGCAGCACTTGGCCACAGCAAGGATCCTGGTGGGACAGAGCTGGCAGCAGGACAGCAGGAGCACCCAGCAAGGATATTTCAGGTCAGCAGGGAGGTGCAGGAGGATCAGCGTGTGGGAAGCTGGAGCAGCCCCGCCGGCTCTCCCCATGGTTCTGGCCAGCGCTGCTGAGTGCTTCACTTGCATGAGCACTGAGAGTAAAAACCAAATGACATTCATTAGATGTTTTAAGGAGTGTTCAGGCATGTAATCCTCCTGGAATGAGGCAGCCATAACAAGTTACTGTAGTTATTGATGGTCATGTCAGTTAGCCTTTTCCAAGGATTAATCACCCTCCTGCTCCTGCCCTACAGGATGTTTTTATCTCCGTTTTCTCCCAGTGTTGCAGCATGCAAAGCTGACTGGGCTGACCAGTGTGGCTTCTGAATCTGGGGGGGAGGTAAACTCACACTTAGATCCTAAATATTTTACAGTTTGGAGGAGCACAGCATTTAGAGGCATTGCTGGGGCAGAGCTGCAGCATGTCCAGGTTTCACCATGGAGAGTCTGAATTTAAAAGTCCCCGCCACTGGAGTCTGGTGTGCAAAATGGCACAAATGGTGTACCCCAAGGCAGTTTGCAGCCTTCAGGAAGGACACTGCCCCAAGAGGGGTCTTGCTTTGACTACCACTGTTGTTAGAGGTTCATCTAAGGCATCATCCAGAGAGGCAGAATTCCTCATATCCAAGAGGACTCCAAACAAGGTTGTACCATTAACTAAAACACCTGAAAATAATTATTTGTTTGCTTTGTTCTGAATGAAAGGGGGATCCGGGCGTGTGAGCAGACCATTGCTGAGCTCAGCATGGGAAGAGCACAGCATGAGAGTGACCCAAGCAGCAAGTGCCAGAATTTTCCCAAAACTGAGGCTGCCTTGAAGAGTCATTGAGTTTGGGCAGTCTCAGAGGCTGAGGCCCACATGTGCAGGGGGTAACATCCCAGCCACAAGTCCAGCAGTGGCACACAACAGCTGAGGACCTGAGGACAGACAGTGCTATCCCAAAATCCACCCAGGCCAGAGAGCGGAAGCAGAGCAGAGGGAAATGTCAATCTGCTCACATGCAGGAGGAAGACCCTGGCGTGCTTGGCTTGAAGGGAGCAAACAAGTCCAGGATCTTCAGCTGCTCTTTGGAGCATCCCCAAGGAGCTTGGCCCTGGCCCAGAAAAAACTCTGTGGCTGTGGCTAGAGGCAGGGTCCCATGGTGGAGGTGTACAGTGCTCACAGAGCCAGCCTGTGTCTGTCCCTGGATGCTTTCTTGCAAAACCTGGCAGATCTTGGTGTGCAGCTGACTTGTTAATTGGGAAGGAGTGACTCTAGGAGGTCCTGACCTCCAGCATTTGGTCAGACCCCGTTGCCTGCAAATGCTGCGGAGCGGTGACTGCTCAGGAAGGAGGGGCTGCCTCTTACCTACCCGCTGGCCAGTGCATCCAGGGCCAGGATTTGTGTTCCTTGGCAGTGCCAGCATAGCCAAACCTGCAGCTGGAGCTGGATTTGGCCCCTTGCCCCAGGCATTTGCATTGGCACTCCTTAGCTCACCCCTCCTGCTACATGGGATGGTCCTAGAGCTCATTTGCACTGCAACCACAACGCTGGCAGTCTGGAGTCTGAAAAAGGCTTTCAGGAGAGCCAAAATCCCCCAAATATCTCAACTGCCCAGCTGCCCTTCTGCCGGGAGCAGAGATTTGCCCCTGATCTCTTTTGCATCTGTGCACATCACTTTCCTGGTGCCTGCAGGGACACAGAGGTGTTCCTTGCCTTCCTGATGCTCAGATCCCTGCTTGGAGCAGCAGCAGATGGCTATAGGGTCTCACTGTCCCTCTATGGTCCCTGCTCATGTCCCATCAGTGGCTCAGTGACTTTGAGAGCCAAGTATTTCTCTAAATTACTGTCCCGACAGCAAGGAACAGTGAGAGACAATCATCAGCTCCGGCAGGAAAACTGCCCACTCATTACAGCAGCTCCCACAGTGTGCGTTAGAATCGAGGCTGGAAAAATGCAGCAGAGCAGAGGAATTAGCATTAATCAAGCCTAATCCCCCAAGGGAATAGCCCCTATGTGTGGCACAGAGTGTGCTGCATCCCAGACAGGCTGGTGGGTCCTGGGCAGCCCCCGGCCGACGGGACCCTGGTGACTTCCCGGTGTTGCCCCCGAGAGCGGTGACCTCTGACGTGCGCTCTTCTTTTCCCCTCCTCCTCGGCGCCTTTGACAGACCTGCCCCCTGCCTGCTTTGCAGAGGTTTCCCAGGAGCTGATTAACCTCCCTGCCGAACGCCAGGAGGAATCAAACCGGGTTTGATTGGGCGTGTGTGGGGCTGCTTCGTTAGCCAGCCCGCCGGGATGGAGGAGCCCCAGCTCTGGGAGTGCAGTGTCCGGCGCGGACAGCCCTTGCACAAGCACATCCCAGGAGGAGAAACCATTCTGGGAGAGGTGTCCTGGATCCATGGGAGGTGCAAGAGCTTCAGCATGCTCTGCTCAGCTCATTCGTGCTCAGCTAAAACGGGAGGTCTCCTGTTCCATTCCTGGAGGCACGAGGTGTTCCACAGCGCTTTGGGCTGTGGGAGCTGCCAGAAGCAGAAGAACTTTGAGGACAGCTTTGCTCTGACCCCCTTGGATCTTCCCAGCTGTGCCTTGTGTGCTGCTTAGGAAGCAGTGGGAGAGCCAAGCCCCTCTTCTCCCAAGCCAAGGTCCATCTCATCCGCTCCAGCTTTTGTGTCCCTCTCCAAAACCTGGTGCTTGTTCCAGCTACAATGGGGTAAATTATACTTTTTGTCAGCATCATTTCCTCTGGTTCAGCTAGGTGGGAAACTGCATTTTACAGCCCCTTGGCCTCCCATTCAAAAGGGGGGAAAAAAAGAGAGAGAGAGAAGGGAAAAATACCCTTTAAATAGAACTTTCCATGCTGGAAGTTCCTCTGGAAACACAGTGAAGGGGGATCCATCAGCATGAATGATAGGTGCAGGCACAGCAGGGTGCAAGGGATGGGGAACAGGACACAGCTCGTGGATTCGTGGCTCCTCCGCCGTTTTCCTTGTGGCACGACCACGATCTCCTCCACCCACCAGCTCAACTCTCCCTGCCATGCTCTGCCTTCAGCTGGCAAGACAAAATCCAGAGCTCTTTCCCTGCTCAGCGCCACCCCAGGAACCTGGGAGCACTGCTGATTCCTTGCCATGTCGAAGGCATGTGCCACCCCGGTGCCCCCTGGATATAAGTTGCTTCATTATCACTCCTATAGCAATGGCCCCAGCAGAGCCCTTTTCTCCAGGGAGCTCCAAATGCCTCCTCCCCTGCTTCTAGTTCTGCTCAGCTTCTGGCTACCCCCCATCCCACTCCAGGTTAACCTCTCCATCTACTTCACTCTTTCCCCAAGTTTGTTCAACAGGAGAACTCCCAGGATTATTTTTGTGGCCACAGCAGCTGGTGGGAATGTGGGCTGCTTACAGCAGAAAAAGAGAAACAGGATGCTTGGCTCCTTTTTCCAGCTCCCTGGCCCCTGATAAAAGCTGTGATCACCAGAGGAGACCACCAAGCCAGCCTTTAAAGTCCAGGCACAACTGGGAATGCACATTGAGCTGACAGTGCTGTGGATGCAGAGTGCCCTTCACCTGCTCGAGCTGGGAGCTGTGCAGAGCAGAAAGAGCCACGTGTGCTTGAGCACACCCTGGGCAAAGCCAGACCACGTCACCAGTGTCCCAGCAGCCAGACAGCTTTGCTCCAATGAGCCCTGATCAGCAGCTTTTGGCTATAGGGAAGAAAATCCTGGCTAGCCATGGTGGGAGATTGGTGTTCAGAGCTTTGTTACAGTGCCAAGCTGCAGGTGTGGGCATGTCCTCAACTAATGCAGCCATTTGGGGGCAAGATCTGTGGTGACCCATCGGGGACAGGAAAGGGGAAGGATCTCTCTGAGACAGGGAGAGTGCCTAAGGACATGGATGCATGGTGCACTGCAAAGCTCAGAGCTGGGCAGGTTTTGCCTTGCTCCAAACAGCAGCACAGGCCAAGCAGCAGCAAATACAGCTCCACAGACCTTACTGCTGCATTGTCAAGCAATTTACTATTATTTGATGCTCTTTTGTCCATTTTTCCCCCTTCTGTCTGTTGAGGAAACTTCCCTGCAGCTTGCATACCAGGCTACCTGCACTCAATGTATTCCCCAGCATGTTATCCCCAGGGATCATTATTCTATACTGTAATGATTTATCTGCCTTGCTTAGCTGTGCCTTGTCAGATGCCACGGGTGCTGTTTCTCTGCTGGGATGGGACGAGTGTGACCCAGGCTGGAAGGAAGGCTGGGACAAGCCACTGGGATATCCCAGTGCCTTGGAAAGTGGGAGAAGACCTGAGGGGCTGAGGACACAGAGAAAAAGTTATACCGTTTGCCCTGTTTTATTCCTGAAAGATCTAAATGTGCTGGAGACGTGCTGGCTGCAGCCCTGCTGCTGGCCTTGCCCTCGTGCAGACCGAGACATTGAATGTGTCACCAAGTGCAAAGGTGGACACCAGTCAGCCCTGCCTGTGCCAGAGGGTTTGGTGGCTCCCCGCTCTCCTGGAGCCCCATGGGCCAAGCCTGACCATTTGGTTTCCACCGTGCTCTGCACAGGTGAGGGTCAAAGGCTCGGACACCAGCGGAGGATGAGGGCAGCGGCGGTCGGAGCTCAGCTACGCGGAGCTCGAGGCCTCCGTCTGAGCTCATCTCCACGGAAAACATTTGGGGAGGACACGTCTAGTTCAGATTTGTCATGTGGAGCAGCTTGGCAGGTCCAACCCCCCTGGGGCCCTTTGCAAGCATTAACCAGTGGATTAAACCAGCCCAGCCGCCGTTCTCACTGCTGGGATGTGGATTTCTCAGCCAAACGCCGCCAGGAGGAGAGGGAAAAGTGCGGCCTGTCCCTTTAAGTCCAAAATGACGAGTGTATTTCTGGAGGCTCTGGAAAAGAAGTCAAGACTATTGGCTTCTGCGTCACCAGCACCGGCCATTGATTCCCTGGAAATGTTTCATATTTGGCCAAACTGGCTGTTGACGGAATAGTTTCTGATTTAACACTCTCGGCTGCAGTTGGGAGCCAGCTGGGTCTTGTTAGCTCCGGAGAGACCGTCCTTCCCCTCGCCTGCTGCAGAAATACTTCCAGCATAGCCCCCTCCTCCCTATTCCCAAATTGACACTTAAGCCACTCTAACGAGATCTGCATAGGAATCCTGGTTATTTCAGCCTTCAGCCAACTTCTATCATTATTATTATTATTTTACCTTTTGCTTTAATGCAGGAAAATATGTGTGATGAGCAGCCCCAAGCTGGTGTCTCCCCCACCTCCAGCCCAGCCCTCTGTGTGGAGCAGAGGTGGGTGTCCTTGGGGGATCCCAGCCTTGCACCAACACCTTCCCTGCCCACTCCTGTCAGACCCCATGGTGTGCAGGGGGTCCTCCTTGCTTCTCCTTCCTTCTCATCCTCCCACCCTGTCTCTCCCAGCTTCTCATCCTCTCTGCTCTACTTGCTCCCTCTTTTTTTTAGTCTGTGTGTTCAAAACAGCACAAAAGCTCTTACAGCTCCCTGGGCTGTGACCCAAACAGTAAAGAATGTTTATGTGCTGGTCGTCTTCCATTTCTGTGTATTAATATTGCACACACAGGCTCACGCACTCACACACGGCGTTCCTGGTGCCTCTGTGGGCTGCCGGCCAAGGGAGCCCAGCCAAAGGAAAGGCATCTGGGCCCTTCTGGAGAAGGCAGGAAAAGAAGAAAGAAAAATACAAAAGCAAAAGAAGGATTTGGAGACAAGCAGCTCCTCCAGCCTGTGCCCCTGCACCCGCTGTGGATGAGGCCAGGGAGTCCTGCATAGATGGGGGTTTGCCAGGCTGTGCCCATCCCAGCAATCCCCCCATGTCCCTTGTCACCCACCCAGCATTCCCTATGGGACTGGGGCAGGTGGTGGAAGCTTGGTGTGAGCCACAGGCTCATACAGAGAGGGGGTGGATATGCAGAAATTGGGGGTCTGGCTTTGGACGGGGCTGCTTGCCAGAAAGGTGCAGCAAGCTGCTGGAGCCCCCTCCACACACAACACCCAGCAGCCAGTCACCACTGAGATGCTGAATCCCCAAACCAGTGCTGGGATGTCAGGGTTGGAAACCCTTTTAAGAGCTCTGAAATTGGGTCTGGGGAATGTATGAGGTTCTGTCCCCTCAATGACTGAGGCCACACAAGAGCCTGAACACCACCGGCCTATGGGCTGTCCAACAGGGCTGAGGGAAGAGCTGCTGTGAGAGGCTGTGAATCCTGAATGGCCTGTGCAAGCAGGGATTGCTGCCTGTGGTCAGAGGCAGGATGGTCCTTACTGCCTCTAAATCACTAAAGTTGCTAAAAAGTGGGGAAATGAGGCATAGTGGGTGGGCCAAGAGGGCCAGGAGTTTCTGCCGGCTCTTGCAGAATCCCCTTGGGTGCTGGGGGTGCGATGCTGGGACAAGTCTACAGAGCCAGCTGGGAAGGGTCAGGTCTTTGGCTGAGCTCATCCTGCTCCTCTCCAGGGTCCTAAAAGCAAGGAGGCACACACATGGCATCACCAGCACCTATAGGCTGTGATTTAGGGATGGGACAAGAGAAGCCTTGCTCATCCACGTGGTGAAGAATCTGCCTTGTCCAAAACACACTGCCCAGGCTGTGCTCTCCTGGGCTCAAAGGCAGCTGGGCTTTCCTAGGCTGGTCCTTTGCTCCTCTGCAGGACACACAGCCTGTCCGTGACCCCTGTGAAGGGCAAAAGCTGCCCAGTGCCAGTGAAGCCGCTGAGGCTGCTGCCAGATGCTGTGAAAGCTTCATGCGTCGCACAGTTTTTAACCCTAGCAATCTGATGGGCACTGAATTTCCTTCTCATCTTCCGGAAAAATGACCTCCCAGAGGTCTCGGCAGGGGTTAACTCTGTACAAAGTAGTCACGCAAAGGGGAGGGCTTGTTCCAAGCACCAAATAACTTGCAGAAGTAATGCATTTGTTCCTCATTAGGATAATTGCCCTATCGCTTTTCTCTGTGGCATTGGCCAACCTAACTCACAAACGTCTGAAAACACCAGCTAAAGTATGACCAAATTTAGGAGCTGAGTCGAGTAATATATCGCCTTGATTTGCCCTAAAACATGAATTGGCTGGGAGTCCTCCCACATATTGCATTTCCAGGGAACATGAGGAACCCATTGTGTAATTAGTGGTAGTATTTTCAACACGCTGTCTTGGCCATGCTCTGCCCTCCTCTCCTGAGCTACTGCACCTCTTGGGACCCCCAGGTTGTGGATGTGAGTGGGTAGCTGGGGGTATAGGATGTGTCTGCCACAGAAGTGTTGAGGATGGTTATGGGCAAAGCAGGAGATAAGGGCTTGTCTGCTCCTTCATCCCTCTAGCATCCAGTTTGGAGCTGGCCGGAGTGGGGATGTCTGGCCATAACCCATCTGATGGCCAGGAGAAGACCTGGGGGCAGGGTGAGGTTCTGAGTCGGAGGATCCAGCTCAGAGCCATTTCTGCCTGCCTGCAGTTGTAGCCATCATCGGGATCTCCCCAGCCGTGGGATACCCTCACTGGGAGCTCGGCACAGCAGCAGAAATCCTGCCCCAAAGGCTGCAGGGAGAGAGTGAAGCTGAGCCAGAGCTGGGCTGCGACTCCTACCCTGTGCCTTCCTGCCTGCCCATACCCTGATCCCCAACCCTCATCGGGGCTGGCTGGAAGGACTCCCCACAGTCCCTCATGGGAGATCTCATGGATCCATTCACACCTGGACTGAGTCTGGCTGTCCCACCCTCCCCACTTTGCCTGCAAGATGCAATGCTGAACCTTGCTCTGCACCCATCCTGCCTCAGCAGGGCACCAAGTGCCCCTTGCTTTGGCTCTCCACTCTCCCATCATGTGGGTGTTTCTTTCTCCCTTCCCAAGCTGCTTTGAGCAGCCCAGGCCCTAAATAGTGGTGACCCCAGAGGACGTGGCACTCGTATGATCTGGGTGCCCAGTGTGAGTCAGAGGAACATCCTCCCAGACATCAGCTTTCCCCATCTTGTTTTAAGCCCATGTCTGACAACCCTCCTTTCTCTTTTCCTTGTGAATCACCTCTTTGCCATGCAAGGGACCATGCGTGTAGGCTACACCTGGGGCTGGAGTGGCTCAAGGCAGGGCCTTGGAGGGCAGTACCCTCTCTCTGCCATGCACCAGTGTGCCCAGCACAGCCAGCTTGCAGATGTGATGTTCCATTTGCAAAGTGCCCAGATACCTCTTCCATGCTCATCTTCCTGCATTTACTCACCCACTCTGAATGCCACATGAGGCTTCATTCCCCCAAGGGTGTTGACATTTGAAGGTATTGGAGAAATCCTTTTGCACTGTAAAAATAACTAATGGTTAAACCTGGAAGTTAACTCAGTCTCCTCCGTGTCCCATCGCTGCCAGTCCAGGAGCTGGCCAGAAAACAAGTAAGAGTGCTTCCCTGCTCCCTTGGCTGTTTGTTGTCAGACCCATGTGTTCACCTCTCACACCTCATCTCGGAATGTTTTCCCCCCTTGTGATTTTTGGAAGCCCTTGGAGAGGTCAGGTGTTGCTGCCCTGGTTAAACGTGTTCTCTGTTTCCCACCCACTGTCCTCTCACGGAAGAAGGGTTAACAGCAGAAACACTGGTCAAAGCAGGAAAACAAACTAAGAGAAGGCTGTCTGTGTGCCAGGACATCCATTCAGAACAATTAGCTGGCCTGTGGGGAGCCCTGCTCTGCTAAAGGCATACATTTCCCTTCCATATGGATTTTCCACCTCATCTCCACATTTTACATGGAGGTGCTGGGGGGGAGGGCCTGGGATGAAGTGTTCATTCATTCCCCCTGCCCAGCTTTGTTTCCACACCTTCCACAGGCTGTCTCCTGGGCTGGGGATGCATTTGTACCCACTCTCCCCTCCCCTCTCACCCCTCCACCAGGCTCTGTCCCATGGCAGTGGGGGGAATACACCTCTGATAAACACCACATTTCTGGCAAGGCTGTCTGTGCACACGTATGGCTTCCTCATAGGAAGAAAAGGAAAAGAAAAAGGAAAAAGGGAGCAGAAGAGTCCCTTTCTTTCATAAAACCATGGAAACGTCCTCATTCTTGGGAGCAGATGGCTTTCCAATTGACTCCGTGGCCGAGGCCTCCTTCATGTGCACAGCAGAGCCCCAGAGCCTGCCTTGTGCTGCTTTGCAAAGAGGAGAGAGAAAACCAAATCACTGAGACAAGCACGTGACTGCAATGCAAAGCAAAACCAGCTCTGCAAAAGCCTCGCTGCGATAAAATCAAGTGCAAGAGTGGATGTGAACTCGAGAACCCAGACCAGCTCTTTTCCCTCTTGGACTTCCCAGGCTACAGCTGAGTGCTGATTTTGTCCCACTGGTCTTTGTTTATTTTTTTGACACTAGGGATGTTCAAACTGAGACATGGCAAACCCAAAGGAAGCTTCTCTCACCACACTTTTTCCTGAGCTGCCTGAGAGGTCCCAGCCTGGCTGGTCAGTGATGTCAGGGCAGGGTCAGTGTCCCTCCGCTGGTGCAGATCTGTCGCTGCCCCCAACCTTCCCTTCTCCTTAGAGCTGTGGCTCAGCTCGTGTCCCATGGGGTGTTACAGGCTTTGTATTGACTCTCCAGCTCTTTCCTTCTGTCATCAGGTAGCAGTTCCATTTTCTCCTCAGGGGAGCCAGCCCTGGGCGTTCCCTTCTCTCTGCTCTCCAGAAAGCACCTAAGCCTCTTGCTTTCAGTCCGAGTACATCCCTTCAAATCTCCCTCCTGGACCTGGGCACTTAATAAGTCTTAGCATTTCATTAGCAGATGCTAATACCGATGGCACAGAGCCACATACTTTGAATTCAAATCCTCCTTGGCTTAGCATGCTCCACTCATCCCCCTGTCCACCTAGCAGCTAGGATCCAGACATCTGCTGCGTCCCTGCTTGGAGCTCTTCCTGTCAAATGGGTGAGCAGCCAATGTTTCCAGCTAATTGCAGTGCTGGAGAGGGGGGACACTGATCCTGTGGCACCAAGATCTGCACTGAGGGAAGGGGAAACCACCAGACCTCAAAATGCCTGCAAAAACTTTCCCTTCAGCTTCCAGCAGGGAAAGTGAACCTCACCAAGCAAGGCAAGAGCTCAGCTGGAAAACATCAATGACAGCATAGAAACTGGTCCAGAAGGATGTGTGGGCTGGTCCCATTAGTGTTTACTGAGCTGTTCCCACAGGCTCAAGGGGAAGGTGACAGTCTCTTTCCTCAGATGCTTTTTCTCTTCACTTCCAAGTCCAAAATGTTTCTGCCTGAGGAAACCTTTGTCTGGTTCATTCCTCCTAGCAGTCATCCTGACCAAGTTTTTCTCGCAGCGGGGAAAGCACAAAATGGGCCCTGGGAAATCAAGACATGATCAGTCCCTTAATTCCCTTTAGCTTCCAATCTTCAGTCACTGGTTAATCAGAATCCTCAAACAATACTTTTCGTGTGATGGTGATACCTACAGATAGTCCCAATGAGCCCCATGGGAGGACCACAGTGCTGCCAGGGACTGTTCCTCATCCCAGCCTTGCCACTGAGTTCCTTCCTTTCTCATGCAGAGCTGAGCAAACCAGTGCTCGGTGACCCTTCTTGCTTTTGTCCCAAAATGAGATGTGGAACCTGAGGCAAGCGCCCAGGAGGACTGAAGCTGTACCAGAAAGGACAAGGAAGAGCAGCGCTCATGAACCAGGAGCAGTCCCATCTGCCATGGAGGCAGCTGCCCCCTGTGGCACAGCACGGAGAGCTGGCTGCTCCCCCTGCTCCACAGAGGACCAAGCAGACGCCCTGAGCCCACGCTGCACATCTGGAAGTCGAATCCATTAAAACAAACCCTATTACATAACAACAGACATCTGGAGCCTGTTACCACTACAATTTTAGTAAAAATAGGTTTTTTTGATATGATCTCTCCTAAGAATGTGGCAGAGGGGCTCAGAGCCAAAGTCTTCCAAGAATGGCTCTAACTGCTTTTCATAAAGCATCCCCCACCTCCTGTTTGGGGCAGGGCTGTTCCCTCTCCATGCACACACCGTGACTCCACACCAATGCTTGGAGGCACAGAGGAAGGTCTCAGGGTGAAGGCAGGTGCAGTGCTAGAGGAGAGAGATTCCTGGATGAATCCATAGAAAATAAACACAGTTTGCTTTGGAGGTGCTTAGATACTCCAGGGATGGGTGAGTGGATGGATGGAGGCGAGGAAGGAGAGTCGCGGTTTGCAGACAGCAGTGTCAGACCTGCTTTTCATAACAACCAGAATAAACAGCCACTTACTGGAGTGAGAAGTGCTGAGCTCCTGCAGCCTCCACGTCTCTGTTTTGCTGACTTTCTGTTGAGTCTCTGCCCTTGCAAGCACAGACACTGCCCATTATCCTGGCAGTGCAGTCAGTCTCCAGGCCATGCCTTTGGCTCCCTCAGCTTCCATTATCTCCTTATTGCCAGTCAGACTCACTGCCCTCCTCTGTCCATGCACTTCCCCCAGGCCCCCTCTCTGCTCCTGGTGCCCATCAGCACAGTTGGTCAGTTTGTGACCATCTCAAAGTCAGGACAATGATGGGATTGGGGCTTTCCTGCCAGCTGTTATTTTCCACCTCTTTGCAGATTGCATCTCCAAGCACAGCTCCTTCATCTGGTGGCCACAACAGGATGGTCTCTATCCATGGACCCTCTGGGCTTTGGCTTTCTTTAACTCCCCTGGTCAGACATTGCTCCTCCTGAAGGCTCCACCCTGCCCATGAGCTCATCAATGCCGAGCACCAGATCATGGCAAACCCAGCGAGTGCTCATCTGGGAGAAGCAGAGGAAATCTTGAGCTGGCGGTGGCTCAGTTGGCAGCTGCCGTGCTCCTGGAGCCAGCTCAGCAGCAACACCATGGAAAGGCCCTGGAAGGTCATTTGGGCACACGCATTTGGTGTTAAATATTGAAGTGTTGTTGCTAAGGAGACCTCAGTGCTACCAGCCAGGGCGAGGGTAATTCAGGTGCCACGGCCAAGATCCGGTCTGAGCATTCACCAGTTGTTCCTTCCGTAGGTTTTTAATGGTGCAATTCCTGGCTTTCCCAAAGCTCCTCGGCTGGTCCAGGCCATGCCAACTGCCCAGAGCTGGCCCTGCAGCCAGGAAGGTTTTGCCTGGTGCTGTCAGATCCCAGGCAGCAGCAAGGGGGGGTTTGACTGCCCAGACACCCTCAGGCTGCTTCACGGAGCAGAGTTGGACCGGCACACAAGGAATGGAAACTCCTTTCCTTGCTGTTGATCTATCTGCAAGAAAGTGAGCTTTTTAAGGGAAGGGTGGAGCTGGCTCGGGATGGATCCTGGTTGCTGGAGTCAGGACACACACGACAGAGTATTTTGTTCCTGCATTGATATGCCAGTCCTGAGGACCCCCAGTGAACGTGTAGAGGGTGTTGTGTGCTCCTCTCTCCAGAGCATGGCTGAAAGTCCTGGCACAAGGAGAAATGAGACATCTGACTCACCCTCCTGAACTCCTCCCTGGGTCATTCCCCAAAGTGGAAGGGCAAGGAGAAAGAAAGTGGATCTCCTCTTCATACTGGAAGGGTAAATTTAAGTCTGGATTTTAGGAATTGTATTGGCACAGTGCAGTGGAAGCTCTGCTTTCTGTACAGGGCTGGAGCTCAACATTAGTACCTTTCATGCCTCAGAGCAAGGCTGCACCATTTCCTTCCACATCAGGCTATAAAAGACACGAGTTCAAACTCAAACTCTCAATTTTTTGCCCTTTTTACCACACAGACCTCAGTTTTCCAGAGGTCATAACCTGGGTAGCTTTTCATCTCATCTCCAGCTAATGCACCTTTGGGTGAAGTGCACCTCCCTGCCAGAGCAGAGGGTTGCTGGAGCTCTCGTGCAGAAAATGCTTTTCTTTTTCCTGAACTCTGTCCTTGCAAATGGAGGTGCTATTTTGGCTGATGGGCAGCCAGCCTAGAGAAGTTCAGGCCAAGTGTTTTGAGTCTGACAAAGTTAAAGGCAAATGAAATCAGAGCCTTGTAGCTAGAAGTGTCAGGCTACATTCATTACCAGTTCCACCTACAATAAAAACTGCTGGAAATTTGTAAGAATGCTTTTTTCTTTCCTTTTTTTTCTTTTTTTTTTTTTTTGCTTAGGGTTTTTTTCCCTTTTCTTTTGGAGACTCTCACCTACTCTGCAGTCTCTGGCTAAAATCAAAGCAATCCTAGTCTCAACCTCATTTCCCACATGTACCCTGTAAGCATCCCAAAAGGGCAATGCACAGCCAGCCTCTGACAAGCTGAGGGCAGGAGGAAGCAGGGAGTGGGAGACGAGGCAAGGACATGGTTCCAGAACACTGCTGCAGGCTGATGGGAAACTGGTGCCTGATTTTGGTTTCATCTTTGCAGCCATCGTCTTGGGAGATGCTGTGCAGCTGCTTCAAGCCTGGAAAACAAAAGGTCTTTATTTTCCATCTTTTTATTATTATTTTTATTTAATTTGCAGATTCAGACACTGGCTATTAATGGGAAATTCCTGCATGGAAGGAGCAGCAAATGAAGGCTGCTGAAAGACTGAGTGCAGTTAATCTGTTCGTGCCTCTCAGATGGCCCCTCTGCATCACTCTCTGTGCTGGAGCTGCCTTCTCTTCCTGGCTCTTTTTCCATCCCTCCCTTTACGTTTGGAAGGCAGTGTGTGTTGCCTCTGATTTTCTACAGTTTTATCAAAGAAAGATTGTGAATAAACAGAGCAAGCTGGAGAAAAAACAGACTCAGATTAGCTTCAGTTGGCTTTTGCCTGGCCATTTCCCACTGGTGCTCTCCTCACCCACAGCCTGTGGATGTCATTTCTCCCACTGGAGAAGCAGCAAAGTTGATGGTCTGGTGCTTTTCTGTGCTTTAGGTAGATGGTTCACTCATGTTTCTGGGAGCAGGTCCTGGGACAGGGGGAGAGAAAAAGGGAGATTTCTGCAAGTGCCAAGCTTGGGGTAAGGAGCAGAGGCTGTGCTCCAGAATAATCACGGATCATTAATTGCTCATCCCACTCAGGAGTGTCTCCAACTTCCCCAGGTACCTCCACCCTCCCGTCTCAGGTGCATCCCCCAAGAGGCACCATGGCATGGGAGGGGCAGGAGGAGCCCCTCACGACCCCCAGGCCCAGGGACAGCATTTTGTTCTCAAAGGTACAGCCAGTGCCACATTTCCCCTGCTCTGCTTGGCACCTCCTCAGGGAAACACTCGTGGACCTACTGCAGTGGGACCCTCTCACACCCAGCTCCCTCTGGGATGTTCCCACATCCTCTGCTACAGATCAGCCTGGGCTTTCCATCTGGGATTGCTGCAGGAGGTGCCATAGACAGGGGTCCCTTATCCATGGTGCATGGGCAGACTCCCCAGGAAGTCACATACCTCACATTTCTCCCAAAACAGCTCTGCCATGTCATGGGGACGCAGCACTTGGCCCCAGTGCAGGGAAGGTGCTGGCGGGCTGCCACAGCCCTGTCCAAAAACACAGACGTTTGGCCTCAGAGTGCTGGAGCACGAGCAATCTCCCAAGAAGAGCAAAAAGTCAAGACACTGATTTGCAGATACTGTTATGAACCAAAGCCCAGAGCTCTGCTCATTGTAATAACTGACATAATCGAGGTCATTATTTATACAGTATCTGCATGAACATTTGACACTGGGAAAATACTTGCAGTTCCTGAAAGACTGGCAAATTCTAGCACGAGTGTTTATTCATGCCAGAATCTAATCCAGAAACTCACTTTTCTTTCTCAGAGGGTGTTTTATCTGGTGAGAGCACGGACAGTGATGAGCAAGCAGAGCTCAGGCTACACCCAGCTGAGCCACACTGGGAGTGCCTGCCCATAGGAGGTGCCTGCATGGGTGAGGGGGAAGAAAGAGGATGCCTCTCAATTGTCCCGTTTTCCTCAAAGCTCCCTGATCCAGGGAAATAGCCTCCAGAGAGCCCCATTATTTTCCCTGTTTTTAGGATGAATCCATCCCCTGTAAGGAGAAGGAGAGGTGCTCCTGCAGATCACAGCCAAAATCCCAGTGGGCAGCTGCACCCCATCACCCCCAGACTGATGTTGCCAGCAGTGATTTACTGCAGGGAAGACCCTCGAGGAAATAAATAAAGAGAAGGAGATGGCTCAAAGGTGAGGAAGGATGAGCTGCAGAGCCCAGCGCAGGGGGACCCGTCGTCCCTGCCAGAGCCCCGCACTTTGGATAAATATTTGAAGTCCCTGTAAACAAAGATCTCACTCGGGAATGAGGAGAAGCACTTTCGCTTCTCCCGCAGCGGTCTGGGAAAGGCGAGCACGCTGGCCAGCAGCCAGGCAGGGGAGTGCCCCAGGGGACACGCACAGGCAAGGGGTGGAGGTGACAGTGGGCAGGAGTCACCGGCAAACCCAGCTCTGATCCTCCTGTGGGTCACTCGTGGGTCTGGGGTGGCCTTGGGGTGATGGGACCCTCCTGGGTCTCCTCTTCCAGCATGGGAGCACACCCCAGTTCCTGATGCATCATCGCCTTCAGCCTCAGATGGGAGGCACTGAATGAAAAACGTGCCCAGTGTGGAGCAGAGCTCAGGGTTTCAGCTCCATGCCCCTGTGAGCCTCCACACCCCAGTGAGAACAGCCCCATTTTCCTTCCCCTCCTGCACCCCCTGTGCCTTTGGCCCCTTCCCACCGCAGGGAGTTTCCATTGCTCCTCTCAAACCGCAGCCCCGTGCCCGGGAACCTGAAACCTGTATTTGCTGGAGAGAAGAAAATCAGATTGTAGGAAATGCAGCACATGAAAAGAGACAGGGGGAGAGGAGGGGGGGAAAGCAAAGCCACTTTTTATTGCTCACAGAATCTGTCCATTTTCCATGGCTGTCACATCCCCCTTCCACAGCCAAGACACAACGGAAAATATGTTTGATTTTTTTTCCTGGCAGGTACTTGATTTCTGGTTTTTTTTTTGTTTTTTTTTTTAAAGGCATCATCTCTTCTCCCCAGCACCACACAACTCCTCCAAGAGCCCAAGGCTGGGTGAGAGCTGGGGTCTGTAGAAGGGAAGGTGAGCTGCTTCTTTCTTGAGGGAGATGGCAGGACCTGGTGGGTAGAGAGGGGGCTCCCAGCCAGAATCACCAGTTCTACCTTGTTTTCCTCTACCATTCCCTGTTTAAAGAGATCAATTAACTGATAATTAATAATTATTACTGAATTAATTATGTTGCTTAATTAATTTTTTAAAATCATAATTAATTTTATCTCATTCTGTCTACCAATGGGAGCAGCCGAGGTGTCAGCATTATGACACCCAGTCCCAGCACAGCTCAGGAGTGGGGCAGAGCTCTCAGGAGGCTAGAACTCCTGCAGATCTTCAGCCACGTAAAAAAAAGAGAGAGCAAAAGGTGTGCTTGCCACAGGGTTTGATGCTCTCCCTGGCAAGGACCAAGAGCATCCCCAGCTGGGGCCACTGCCAGGCTGCCTGGCCACACACAGACAGGCCCAAGCCATGGCCACGAGCACAGACTGGACCTGCACCCAGAGAAGAGACAGACTTGTCCTGCCAAAGACCCAAATTAGAGCAGACAAGCATCGGAAAATGGCCTTTGAGGAGCCAGGGTGGAGACAGCAATACTGGATATCAGCCAAGCAGGAGGGGCCAGGACGGGGGAGGCAGCAGGACCCCGGGTTCAGGGTTGGACCAGCCCCACCAGCATCTGCCTGTGGTGAGGAGCCTGATAAAAGCACAGAGGGCATGGGCACATCCAACAACAGGCAGGATCAACACCCAGGAAAGAGTAAGTCTGGAAAAGGGTGAAATATGGGAATTGTTGAGACATAAGGCACAGGGTTAGAGAGGGCTGAAGGTGCCCTGGGCAGAGCAGTAAAGGCAAAGAAGTCTGTCACTGTCCCTGTGGGGCTTTGCAACACACAGAGCACCTGCAGTGTCACAGCCCCTGATGACCCTGACAAGGCCACTTCTCCAGGGTCCCCCTTTCCAAGTGACCCAGGAAGATGTGGCAGAGCAGAACCCATCCAACGAGACCTCACTAGGAAGAGGTGAAGGTGCCCTGGCCTGCAGAGCCACCAGGATGGGTTTGGGGATTGTTCCAAACTCAAAAATTTCAGCTGCTATTTTTTAAGAAAACTTTCATATTCTTCATGGAAAGCAGCTGGATTTCTATTGATTTAAGCCAAACCTCACATGTGGGATAGCTGGCACGACCGATCTCCCTGCTGATGCTCAGAAACAAGCATAAGGAGGAAGAACAAGGTAAAAGAAAAATAACAGATTTTAAGTGTGGCATCACCTTGTTTTGCTCTATTCCATTTGCTTTCCATTTCACAATCTTCTGGGAGCAGGTGAAGCTGAGACCTGCCCCCATCCTTGCATACAAGCGTAGAGGTGATGATGTTTCAGCCTCCGAGTCGAGTAAAGGGAAGGACAGAGCTGCCCAGTTTTTTCGGGAAGACCACGTGTAAGGGGGCAGAGTCCGCAGGCAGAGCGGAGCGCTGCCAGAGCAGGGAGAGCCGCTCATCTGCCGTGCAGCTGCGGGGAAGTGCCGTGTCCGCACACCTCATGCTTGGAAACACCGCCCGGGAAAGCCGGGGGGGGCTGGGACCCTTTGCACCCCGCTCATGTCCTGCAGCACGGAACCCTACACAGGCACAAGGATGGTGCTGGTGCTCGGGCTGCCTCAGCCGAGCTCCGCGCTGGCAGCGCCCGCATGTGCACAGCTCCCCGCTGCCGGGGTGAGCCCCACTGCCCACACCCTGCCAGCCCCTCTCCACCCTGCCCCAGCCTTGGAAGAGCCCTGTCTCCCTGCCCATCCTCTCTGGCAATGACAGCGGTGCTTATGCAAACGGGGAAGCGAAAGCTTTACTGTGCTTTTCCGCCGTGCGCGGGCGGCCGGGGCTGTGCGGAGCCGAGGCGAGGCCGGTGCCAAGATGCAGCGCTCCCCGCCCGCCGGCCGGCCGCATGAGCCGGGTTCGAGTTTCAACCGCAAGCCACGCGAAGGAAGGAACAAAATCGAGGGGCAGTGAGACCATGACCTGAGTTCAACTTTAGGGGCTGGTGTTTCTCCAGTCGTGCATCCCCCCCCTTCCACCGTCCCCCTCCCACGGAGGACGCTCGGCCCTGCGAGGAGGAGGTGGTGCAGGAGGGTCTGTGGGACTCCGTGGTGGTGGTGCCCATGCAAAACCCTCCCCATCCCGCTCCCACAGGCGCGCTGGGCTGATGGCCCAGGAAATGCTTTCATTTTAAACAGAGCAAGGCCCTCTCTGAAGTAGTTCTTCCCCAGCTCCCACAGTGCAGAAAGGCTTCGATCGATTTAATCTTCCAATAAAAGCTCCTGCAATTCTTTCAGGTTTTTTCTCCGTTTCCTTTCCCGCTTGAGCAAATAGAATCAGATCTGTACCTCGCCAGCAAGACACGGTCTCACTTCCACCCCCGTAGCTTTGCTTGTGATCTGGAGGTTACCAGCAGCAAAGGGATAAAGGGAAACAGCACTGGTCCCTTCCTCTGCCCTTGTCAGTTACCTGGGGCTGCTCTAGCACCGGGGAGCAGAAGGAAATACCTGACATTCCTTCTCCATGCTCTCATTTCTTAGGCAGACCCCGCACAGGCCAGCTCGCGGTGCTCCCGTTGGATTGTGCAGGGAGAGTTTCTCTTTCCAAACACGCCACCAGCTCTGCCAGGCAGGCGGCTCTGCCCGAGGTGACCTCGCAGGCACGGCCCGGCTTTGGGAGCCGGCAGCATGGACCGAGGGGGATGCAGGGGGCACGGGAATGTCCTGCTGCTGTTATGGGGTCAGGCAGCAGCACTGCTGGAGGGAGAGCTGGGAGGGAGGGACAGGGCTGGCAAGGGAGAGGAGAGGAGAGGAGAGGAG
>VZRV01001872.1:64299-126517 GCA_013398115.1 Falcunculus frontatus | reverse complement strand
AGAGGAGAGGAGAGGAGAGGAGAGGAGAGGAGAGGGTTTCAAGTCTTTATTTATATTTTCCCCTCTGCTGCTGCTGGCCAGCAGCTGTGTACAGCTCCTCCAGCATCTGGAGTCTCTTGGCCACCGGCTGGGGCTCTTGGAGGACGTGTGCGCTCGTGCACACGCTGAACTGCGGCACGCCGGGTGAAGGGAGGAATGCGGCTCTGGCCGGAGCCGAGCGGAGGCTGTGCCGCCCGTGCGCAGACAGCGCCGGTTCAGCAGCAGCTCCAGCTCCATCTCTCCTTCTCCTGCCTGGCAGATGCTGCCCGGAGTTGCCTTCGGCAAGGGGAAGGATGCCAAAGTCTGCTGGTGGTTTGGTGCAGTCCCCGGGCCGGGTGCGGGGCTGAGGCAGGTGAGCCAATGGGGCCAAGCCCAAATTTCCATCTCCGGCCCCATTGCTCCACTCATGGTTCCCAGATGTGGGAGGCAGTGGCCAGCATGAGGAGTGTTCCTGCAGTAAGGTTTGGGAGAAGCCCAAATCCCGGGGAAAAGCACAGTGGGGAGAGTGGCTGCTGCTGGCAGGGTGTTTGGAGGTGGAAAATTTCCGATTGCATGTACCAAGCACCTGGGAAAATGGGGAAAATCCTCTTCGGCTTGTGTAACAGCCATCATGAGAGCTGGAAGACAGCTGGGTGCTGAAGTCTGGGACCCTTCTACCCTTCCAGCTACAGCACGGGCCATGCCCACCTTCGGTTCATGTGTAGGGGAAGGTGTTTTGTGGCCCATGGGTTGCTCGGCTGTAAAATAAATTGTTATCCCAAGTTTTAGACGGATTTCACACCACCTGAGCCATGCTGCCCTTCCCTGCCCCATGGGGCCCTTGGTTGCTCTGCCCCTGCCAGGGGGATGTGGTGCAGCTGCCCACGGGCACTGGAGCAGGGCAGGAGCAACTGGGAAACCGCAGCTCCCTCCCAGTGCTGGCTCTGGCTGAGCAAACCCTGGCTGTGCTCGCCTTGGCTGGGGCCGCAGCCTATTTTTGGAAGCTCTTGAGACTTCCAGGGACGGAACCGCCTTTTTTTTCCCTTCATTCACAGACGGGGTCATTTTGATTTGTTACGTGTTTGTGCGTGGGTTTTTTATTGTTGTTATTGTTTATTATGTCCTGCCTTTTATTCATGGCATCAAAGAAGCAGAACTGAAATGCAGCGGGAGCAGAGGGGAAGCTTTGGACTCGCCTGTTTGGGGGAGCAAAAGCAGCCAGGCTGCAGACGCTGTGGGGACATGAGTGTCTCTGCCATGAAATATCTGTTCTTTGTATCCTGCTGGTGGCACTTGCCAGATCCAGGGATGCAGAGGGAAGGAGAGGAGCCAGCAGGTTTCCACCTGGGCCACATCCTGGTTCCAGGCTGCCTGGTGGGGATGCTGTGGAAACCGAGGCTTTCCAAGGAACTGGGCTCAAGGCTGAGCGCTCAAAAAAGGACCAGTCTGCCTCTGACTGGGGACATTAGACTACTGACTCCCTTTGCTACCAGCTCTAAAGTTTCCCAGACCTGATTTTTTCTTGCTGGGGTGCTGTCTTCTCCCTGCTCCGGGTGCCATCCAGGTCCCATTTCTTGGGAGCTCCTGATTCTGCAGCAATCTCCTCAAAACACAAGCGCAGCTGTTCTCCCCAGGAGGCAGCAAAGGACCCAGAAAGAGCCAGGCCTCAAGAGACCAAACTTTGAGTAGAATTTGACCCTCTCTCTGTGGGGTGGATCAGACCTTGACCTCTCTGGTGACAGCAATGGAGGGAAGAGAGGGCCACCCGGTTTGTGATCTGCTGCAGATGGTGACACTATTTGGATGTCACAGGAGAGCCAAACCCTTGGCCTGCCTCAGAGGACAGCTAATTGCACTGAGGATCCATGGAATGCTCCCGTGGATGTGATTCCTCATACAGCGTTGCTCACAGCTCTTTCATCCCTGCTGGGCTCCACAGCCTTCCCCAGGAATCCCCACCTTCCTCAGGCACTCATGGGGAAGGCAGGAGGGCCAGAACCATTCTCATGGGATCAGGGGTGACTGGCTCTGCAAGCCCCAGCCCTCCTCCTGGGCTGTCCCCACGGAAGGGGTTAATGCAGGCCATGGCATTGCCCTGGCTGGTGCATGACTCAAGCCAGGAGAGGAGACACCAGGAGACATCAGCTGTTCCTCTTCCTGGGGCTGGCTTGCCCTTTCTTTGCACTCTCCACATCCAGAGGTTCTCAGAGGGGTTTGCAGCTCCCCAGGGATCAAATCTCCCATCTCAGCCAGCTCAGTGGGGTCATGGCCAGCGTGGTGCCTCGATTCTGGGCTGTTCTGGGCTGCCTGGGAGCCGAGGCAGGAAACATAAAAACAGGCTGGGCTGTGCTTGCCAGGGCTGGAGCTGCAGTGGCTGGGGACTGCCACGTCTGTGAGCAGAAACAACGGGGCCTAAATGTGCTCCCTCCCCCTTGCCCCCCCTCATCCTTCCCTGTACGGCCCCTGGACTCACAGGAAAAGGGAGGAGGGGGTCTTGGAGAATGTTCTGGATGAATCTCAGGGGCACAAAGGCTCAAGCTCAGCCAAGGAGCCGTGGTGGACGATTGGGATCCCACAGTGAGAGGAGTGGGGAGTCCTGGGGGTGTCTCTGCAAATATGCACCCCTCCTGCTGCAGTTTGTCTCCTTGTCCCTGACCAACACCCCAGCCAGGCATCCAGCTCATCTCCACTCCCAGCCACGCATGGTGGGGACGGTCCTGCACCATGTCCCAGAACCACCAGGTTTTGTACCTCCACGGAGATCTTGTCCTTGGGGAAAAGTGTCACGAGGGTCCCTGGCAGGGGAGCACTGAGGTTCCTCTCAGCTAACAGGATTGGAAGTGGCAATGGAGCAAGCTGGGTTGGTGGGGAGACCAGTGGGGGCAGGCGTTCCACAAGGAAAAGCAAAACTCCCAAGCTGTGTCCGCAGGGCTTCGCGGCATGTGAAAGTGTTTATTTCATTGGATGGGGATGGAAAAACAGAGCCCCAGCAGAGGCGGTGGAACAAAATCTCCTGCAACAACCCCTGGCCGGGAGCTGCCAGCTCCCATTCCTGCAGCACGCTTCTGCTTGGGACCTGGCGCCGGAGGCCCGTGGCTCCCAGCCCCTCCAGGGAAACAACAAAGTCCGGGAAAGGGCAATAATGAGTCTGCCAACAATTAACACGCTTGGGGCCAGGCTCTGCTCAGTTCACCCAGAGTAAAGCTGTGACTGGCGGTGTTTCTCCAGGGAGGCTTTGAGCAGGCTTTGGTCTGGAGAAGCAAATGCAACAAAATAGTTGAAATCTCTCTAAAATAGTGGGATGGAATGGACCACAGGGCAGAGGGGAGAAGCAGGTAAATCCCACGGGATGGCATGACATGAAAGTGCCTGTTGAAGTTGTTACAGCTGATGGAAGACTACAGGGAGCATCTCTGCACCTTCCACTTGCCCAGATGGGCTGGCAGAGAAACGCTGGCACAGGACACCTGTACTCCCATCCTGGGACATCAGACCGTGGGGCATTTGCAAGGCTCTTTCTACCAGAAGAGCTCCAGGTGCTTGGAGTGTGCTCGGAAGTGAAGCCTTGGAGAAGAGGAGCCAACTGGGGCCCACCGGGCTGGGTCTTGCGCCGCCCCAGCAGCCGCTGCACCAGCAAGGAAGAGTTACGTGACTTTCCCAAGCTCCCCAAGTGACTCATAGGCAAGGCCAAGCCAGATGTCAGAATCCTGACTCTGGGACTGAGTGGTCTTGGGACCTCCCAAATCTTTGAAAGAGCAGATGTGCTGAGAACCAGACTTGGCATTAGTGTCCAGGCTCGGGAGGAAAGAGAGGAAGGAGGTAAAAGAGAGATAATGCAACAGCTTTGAGGTGGTGAAAGGGCCCATCCAGAGTTCAGAGGTCGGTTGTGTTTCTGTTTTGCCTTTTGCACATGAAAGCAGCCAGACGGAGAGTCTCCAGGGGAGATGTGCAGCCATGCTCCTTCCAGCCTTCCTCACACGATCCCGCATCTCCAACCCGGCAAAAAACTCCTGGAGAGGAGAAGGAGCAGTTTGAGAAGACGTCAAGCACCTTCATTGCCTAATAAATTCCTGGCTTGTCCTCTGGGAGAAGCCTGGGTCCAGTGGATGTCAGCAAGGGGGAGAGCGGGTAATGCGCAGAAAGGGAACAAGGCTGAGAACAGCCTTCATTTCCCGCCGGCTGCGAAACAGCAGCTATGGATATAAATATATGTGTACATACATCTATAATGTGTCTGGAAACTCACAGGGAGATCTGGCCAACATGGCTCCACATCACTCCACCAGACACTTTACAGAGAGAGCTGCACTGTAAAACTATGTGGGATGGGATGGGATCGGGGCTCCCAGGCTGCAAAACACTTTTTGGCCCTCACCAGGCTCCCAGTCACTTCCCTCAAGGGCCACCCATGCCTAAGCAAGCAGATGATCTCCCATTCCTGGCTCCTGCACAGGCAGGTGAAGTTCATACCTGCCTTCCCTGCCTGCTGCTCTCCTCATTTAGATGGGGAGACACGGGAAACCGGGACTGCAGGTGAGGAGAGAACAAGGGGTGATTTTCATGGAAGAAATATTTCCAGTGAAGGTGGTGGGGCACTGGTACAGGCTGTCCAGAGAGGTGGTGGACGCCTGATCCCTGGGAATATTCAAGATCAGGTTGGATGGGGTTCTAAGCAACCTGATTTGGTTGAAGATGTCCCTGCCCATGATGGGGAGGTTGGACTAGATGGTCTTTAAATGTCTCTTCCAACCCAAGCCATTTCGTGACTCTAATGGAGCTGAAAAGACCAACACAGAGAGACGGTTTTACTTTCTGATGTTTGTTCGGAGCAAATCCCTCAAGACCACCAGATCTATCGGGGTGCAGACCTTGAGACCTGTCACTGGCATGAAGGAAGTTTGTCCCTCTCTGCACTGCCCTCACAAAGCAGAACACATTCTTTATTTCATGAGTTAGCACAGCCCTCTCCCATGCCTGGAGCACGTGCTTTGCTCATCCTGAGAGCTTCCAAATCACGTAAGAGGTTGGTAGCTCAGTTCCCTTCTTGATGCTTTGGCCATGAATCTTAATTCCCTTGTGGCCACAGGGTTGGGAGGGGAAAGGAGGAGTCCTGGAAACATCCCGGGGATGGACAGAAGGCCAAGAAAGTTTCCAAGATGGAAGCCATCCAGCATAAATATAAGGGTTGGGCATGTGTGTGGTCTCCATAAATTAATGCTACTAATTGGCTTTAAAGAGACATTACAAAGACCATGGTCAGGCCCCACAACCAAAGTGAGCCCACACGATATGGGTCCAAGGGAGGCCAGTTCCTCACTGCCCATCACTCACTGTAGGGTGAACAGCCAAGAAAAATTCTTCCTGACACCTTCTCCAGAGATTTCCCTCCTGCTCCCTCCTCAACACCCTCCAGTGATATCTGCCCCTGTCAACACACACACACTCATTCGAAAGCTTGCTTGCAAAAGAGAAAAATCTCCGAAAGTAGCAGGTGTCCTTAAGTCCTGTCAAAATACATCAGCGCTGTCTCTGGAGCACGGCTGGCCCTCGAAGCCTGGCCTGACCCCGGGATCCAGCCGCGCCAGCCTGGTCCCTGCAGCAAGGCTGTAATTAGGGCTTGGGAATGAGCAGCACCAGCAGAGAGGAATTTGCAGCACAGCCCCGTCCTGTTGCCTGCCCCATCACGGTGCAGGCAGGGGAGTTTGGCAAGCAGGGCACCTCCCTCCCAGAGGAGCATCCCCATGGCCCATGGGGAGCAGTGGGTACCTGAGCTCCGGGTGTTTGGCAGATGGGTACCCCCAGAGCCACGGGGGCCCCGAGGTGCTGGTGGGGCTGCAGAGGTGTGGGGAATGACGGCGAGGGAGGGCTGAGTGTCCCCCGGGGAGAGGAACGGGACAGTCAGACGGGTGTCTGCAGGGCGGCTGTTTGTTTTCTCACCCAGAATTAAAGGAGCACGATGTGTCAGGGAAGATCCCTCATTCAAACAGAGTCCACTGTAAATCTTCAAGGGCTGGACTGCCAAAGAGATTGAAAAGGGGTTAAGCACTCATTTCTCCGAGGCTGACAGAGTTCAGCTCATGTAGCCTGGAGGTTCTCCAAGTAGCCTGATGTTTTATGTCTTTGGGATGTTTTTGTCTTCCTTCAGTTGTATTCAGTGCTGGTATTGTGTTTATATCAGCAAAATTCTGGATTATTGCCTTTTTTTTTTTTTTTAACAAACATCTGCTGCTTCTGCTTGTAGCTCATTGTACCACTGCATCCTGCCAGTGAGGAGAGGCTCCAAGTAGGATGTGGGTGGCAAACGTGATGCTCCATGGCAGGCAGAGCTCAGCAGAGCTCAGCCCGCCACTGTTCTGGGTGACACAAAACAAACCCTCTGCATCTCAGCTGCTCCTTAAGAAAAGGTACTGCTGGATTCAAATAGGGAATGAGGTGAAGCTTTCTGCTGTGATGGATCACAAAGCCACAGAATAGAGAGCTTGAGGAGAAGTAGCTCTTGAACAGCATTCTGGCAGGGTCCCAGAGTACCCCATGGCTGGAAACTTGGTGGAATCACAGCCCAGAGGAGAGGGGCTGGGCTGGCAGGTGGTGCTGTGCCATGCTGTCCCTCCTGGATGCTGATCTGCTTAGAACCAGGCATGCATGGGGTGGAGGAACTGCTGCATTGTTGTACCCATAGGACTTCAGCAAGGGCTCCCCGGGGACCTGGTGCCTTGTTGGGAGACAGCACAGCCTCATCTGCTGCGGTTCTCACCCCATCCAGCTTCCAGTGCCAGCCCCACCCCTCCCAGCTCTCCTGCCTGATCCTCTGCACTGCAAACCCCTGTCGCCTCCCCTCCCAGAGCAGCTACTGGGGCATGAAGCCCCCAGAAGCCAAGGCAGCCTGTCACCCCTCCTGGCCACACACACCACCCTGCTGCCACCCCCTGTTTTGCATCCCGAAACCAGCATATGAAGAGGAATGTGAGTAAACACGGACCCCCCGGCCCCCTCTCATCCCAAATTCCAGTGAGTGCCAGAGAGAGGCCGCTGGTGAGCAGGAGCAGTTTCAGTCAGCTCCATATTTACTTATGAATTCCAGCCAAAGAGGCGACAAAGGTGCTGGAGACCTCCCACCAACCCGGCTTTTCACCCCTCACACCCCAGCATCTCCTCTGGCTGCCCAAAGGAGCAGCTCCCTGTGTCCCAGGTACAGTTTCCCTCTGCTCAGTTATTTTCCCTTTGCTCTGTCTGCCAGTGCCTCTCCTCTCCTGTCTGCCTATCTTTCTCTATCCCTTTCTTTCTGCGTTTGCTGGAAAAAAGGTTTCTACATAAGAAAATGTGATCAAATCAAAAGAGAAATGAAGCGCCTTAAAACTTGCTAGAAGGCTGGTTTTTGTGCAAGATCAAGGGCCAAATCCTGCTTTCATCACACCGGACAAAAATCTGGACAATCTCCTCTCGAATTAATGGCATTCTTTTGTAAGGAGAACAGAATTTCATTCATTTGCACCTCGTACAGCAGCAGAGGGGCCATTAATCCTTACAGCTTCCAGTCACGTCTGCCCCAATTCACAGCTCCAGCCAGTCCTGCATGGGAAGTCCCAGATCATTTTCTCGCATCCTTCCTTGACTTGTCAGCTCGTGATAAACAGCATCTCGTCCCGATCCCAAATGTACAAGCACACTGAGTGATTACATCACCCCCGAACCCACTCCAACAAGATAAAATGTAGCTTGCATCCAATTTGGATAACTCCACATTCCCCAGTGGGCTCTCTCCTCTCGTGCATAGCGCTCAGGAGCCAAAACCTGGTGTCTGCTGCAAGGTGTTCAACCCACCACCATCCCTCCCTGGAATGTGGGGATTATTGTTCCCAGTTCCTGCCAGAATCACTGCTGGGGCAGCCCTATTGCAGCAGATGCTCAGAGCTGCTTCTGGGAAGAGAGGCTGCCCTCACTCCCTGCCAACAGCAGAGCCCTGAAACCACCTTCCCAACACCAGGTCACGGCCCTGAGAAGAAGGTGGGCAAGTGCTGGAAACTCTAATTTTCATCTGTGCTATAAATAAGGAGAGGGACCAAGCTCCTTTAAAGCTGAAGCTGGCATCCAAGGTTTGGAATCTGATCTGTTAGAGCAGCAGATTTTCTGCTGCTTTCCAAAGGGAAGCTCCAAAACAGACAGCAGACAGGTACCATGCTGGCTGGGGATGTGTGTGGGAGTGATACCACTGACATGAGGGAGCTTTGCCCATGTGTTAAGGCATATGCTGTATTTGCTGGGCAGGTCCTGCAAGGCCACAGAAGACTCAGTCTTGCTCTCTCAGGAGGTGTCTGACCCCCTGTGTGGTGCCTTCAGCAAATGGCTGCTATGGATGGGAGCACCAGACCCTTGGCAATGTTGGCTCCTTCACCCCAGGAGCAAAACAGTCATAAATTAGGAAATACAACCATGGGACACAGTATCTGTGGGAATGAGTCCCACACCCAGCACAGAAGGTCACTGCACTCTTCCAAAACCTTGCTCCAAGACTGCCCTGGGCATACAGAAGGAGCCAGGCTGGCACAACCGGCCCCCAAGTCCCACTGATCACACCTGAAACCCCTCCGAGATGGGTGCACTTATTTATTCAGATTGGGGGGCAGCAAATCAATGATGCTTTTATAACGTGGACAAACACTTAAATCTCAGCATTTCTGCACTGAAAGGTCAGCAAGATGCCGCTAGGGAGTGAGGAATTCCCTCTTAACACCTCTGAAGAGCCTAGCAGGGAATGCAGAAGGCCAAGCTAACATCTCAGCAGTACAGCTGCCTTTCAGGACTTCCCTTCCCAAGGCATTGGAGTACCTTAGCCCTTGGGAGTGGGTGTGGGATTAAAACAAGGGCAGGGGGATCTGGCAATATCTGGGAATAATGGCTTTCTGGGCACTAAAATGAGCTGTGAAAGGGGAGCCTGCCAGTGTTTGGAGGGGGCTGGGGTGCAGATGGGGAGCAGGCAAGAGCACTTCCTTGCTTTACATCTCTGGGGCTGCTGAGAGCCCGTGGGTGAATAAAGCTCCAACTTCCTGCCAGCTCTTAAACCTTTACAGTAAGAAACATTTTTAAAACAAGCAAATAGAGGGAAATCCTGCTGTTTGCTGTCTTACTGCGGGAAGTGCTTGGCATAGGAAGGAGCAGGAGCTGGTGGAAGGCCAAGCTGTGCTGCAGCACGGAGCAGAGGAGCAGCTCTGCAGAGAGGGTGAATGTTGCTGCAGGGCAGTGGAGCTCTCTGCCTGGCTGCCATGCTCTGCTCTGCTTCTGCACCCAGGATTTCTCTGTCCTGCAAGCAGGAGGCCAGGGAGCAGGGGGGCAGAAGTCCCTCACCCCAGGAGCCATCCAGCTGAACCTGTGGAGATGGGTTCCTGTGCTGGGACAGAAGGAGCTAAATGGGCTTTGGCACAGCACTTCACATCAGTTCCCCCACTTGGAGCAATTGGATGTTGACACACCACTGCAGATATGCTATAAAATTAGAGCAAGGGTGGAGGACAGCATCCCCTGAGCCCCACAGCATTTTCCTTCCAGAGCACAAATTTGGTTTGCCTTATTAGAGCTGGGGATCTGTGAAAAATGAGTGGGAATAAGCCTGAACAACCCACTGGAGCCCAGCACTGTGCTGGGGAGCAGGAGCCAGCCCTTTTAGGGCTGCAGAAGTCCCTGTCCTGAGCTCAGTCTGATGTGGCACAGTGATTTTTCTGCCCTACAAGAAACAGTCCTCTCAGGAACAACCCACAAAATATATCTTCTCACAGAAGCCCCTCAGGGTATTAGCAGATTTGGATGGGGAAGGGGGTCCTGGAGTTCTTGTTGGGTTTTCATTGTCCTCACAGCTGGAATGACCCTTTCAATTTACACAAACTTCTCCAGACACATGCTGGGGTTTATGCTCTACTGGCATTTGCATTTCTACAGTCTGGGCTCAGCCTGGGAACATTTATTGGGTGGATTCTAGCAAAACAGAAGGCAAGGAATAAAAATAACTTTTTCTGGGCTGCGTTGATTGCTCTTACACAGGCAGAAATCCAGGTCAGGTCTATTGATTCTTAAGGAGTAACTGGGTTAATGCTGGTGTAACTTTGTCCCCAGAGCTGCATGAAATGTTCACAGCAAAACCTGAAATTACATGGAACTAGCAGAGCTTCACTATTGGGGTTTCATTACAAATTTGAATCTCAGACTGAGCTTAAAAATTCCTTAAGGTTCGTGAACCTTTCAGTCAAGCCTTGGCCCAGAGTCAAACCGAGCCCAAGCTGATTTATAGCTTTGCATGGAAATAATGTGGAATCAGTGGGTTTTGTTTGGTCTCTAAGCTGAAGCTCGATGCTTGCAGCTGAGCTTGGCTTTTGAGAGGTCAGCTCTCTTTGAAAGATGAACTCAAACCTGAATCTGTAGTGGGAGCTGTAGGAGATGCTGTCGGGATTAAAAACACAGGCTGGATTTGCAAGGGTAATGAGAGGGGTGATTCCTACACAGCCCTTTGAGTATGAAAGAGCTGTGCTGCTGCTCCATGCTCAGAGCTGGGCAAGGAATCAAATGCAATTCATTAGGACGTAAGGGCATGTAAGGATCATTTGATTCAGCTGGCTGCTGAAGTGAGCTAAGTACTATTAGTCCTAATCTCTGACAGTCCCTGAGACTGCCTCTTGGAGAGGCAGGAGATAGCAGTGCTCCTCTGATACTCCACTTCACACTTCAGGGACGGTGCAGCTCCCGCTGGTTATATATTGCCTGCGGGATTAGGATCTGCAGGCAGCAGGGAAGCAGTTGACAGTGTGGTTTGGCAGCACAGGCCTCCTCCCCAGCCAGAGCCAAAAGCACAGCACAGCACTCATGGCAGCCCCAGAGGAGAGGGATAGAAACCTCCCTTAGCTGTGTGGGGCCACGCTCAGAGCCCAGTCAGCTCAGCTTGCTTCTCTTCATGGCCATTTTGGGGCGAAGGCGGCCAGGAATGGACCTTGTTCCTGGAGCTAATGTGGAAATGGCCATGGCTTGGTGGTACCAGGGTCCAAGAAGGTCAATGTGACCCACAGCATGGGCCAAATCCTGCTGTGGCACAGCTGGGCTTGTGTTTGATCACCTGCATGAGAAGACCTATGGTCTCTTGGCAGCAAGTAAAAGAGCCTGGTGTGGGCTGGAGGAAAGAAGTATTTCTGTCCCAGAAGGAGGACAACAGCAGCTCTGGACTCCATGGCACCATACGACCTCTCCTTGAAGGCTGGTGGGGTGAGGAACATAGCATCTCCTCTGAGACGTGCCAGTCGGGTACCTGGGTTTCTCAGAGTGGTGGTGGTGGTGTTTTAATGCTCTGGTGCTGTCTGGGACACCCAGATGTGATGAGAGACCTGCATGTCCCAGCCCTTGCCAGGGAGTGCTGTCTTGGCTGTGTCACCAGGCTTGCCACCACAGAGGCAATTTCCAAATTGACTGGATTTTTAGGAAAAATTCTTCATTGAAAGGGTGGTCAGGACATAAAACTGGTGAAATCACTGTCCCTGGAAGTGTTTGAAAAATATCTGGATGTGGACCTGGGGATGTGGTTTAGTGGTGAACACGTCAGTGCTGGGTTGACAGCTGGAATTGATGTCTTAGAGGTGTTCTCCAAACTAAACAATTCTGTGATAAATCAGGAGCTGAGTCTGCTGGGGGGTCCTGCAGAAGGCACTGAGATAACCCCGGCAGGGTCTGAGGAGCCCCAGACAAGGAGCTGTAGTTGAAGAGCTGGGCCATCCTCACCTGCTCAGGGAGCTATGGCCTCAGGGATGGAAAAGATCCCCAGAAATGGGCCCCAACCATAGGGCACCAAACCCAAACCCTCCAGTTCCCCAGTCCTGTTTGAGCAGCATCACGAGCCTTCTTCCTGCAGGACTATTTAGTTGGACCTCTTGGATGGCTGGATAAGTTCTCACTTACGTTTGTTGTGGTTTTTTCCCTTGAATATATGTGACTGCTGTGTCCTGGTGGCTTAAGAGCAGTCCCATTGGAGCATTTTAGGGACTGAGATTCCCTGGCAAAACTGCTCTTACCTAATCTGAGACTAGAGAGCAACATGTAATCTTCCTGGGCAATCACAGCTAACGAGTGCACTTCACATGTTAACTTTTGGCCAGCCAAGCACAGAGCAAACAAGCCAAAATGAGATTAATTGAAAATCAGTTGAAGGGACTTGACATGTGCTCACAGAGATGGCTCAAGCAAAACTAGAGGCGAAATTCAATGGATAAATAACTCATTGTGAGTTATTTGCTCGGCTCTACTTAAGTGGTTGATTATGTGGGTCTTTGGTTAATTGACTTATTGAGTGGCTGGCGTGGGTTTTTGGCTGCTCGCTCACTCCCTGCACGTTTTTGCTATTAACTCAGCTGTTTGATGGAACAAGTAGTCTATTGTCTGTTTTTTGCTGGCTAGGTTGGTGTTTGGTTGGATGTTGGCTCTTGGGCTAATTGAACACATCTGCTGCTGGCTGTACAGTGGCTTGCTGGGTTCATCACTGGCTCTTTGTTTTGTTGCCTGTCTGATGTGTTGGTGGCCCAGTTTGTCACGGATCGGATGCTTGCCTACCTAATTGCCCTCCTAATTTCCTGCTCCTTTGAACTTGCAAACCAGGTTCTTGCTTTTGCCATTTGGGGTTTCCATTGCCTCTTCCATCATCCTTGGGCTCCCAAGCGAGGATTCCTCCACCTTGACCAGCTGCACTCAGTGTATCATCTCTAGGACATCTGAGCACTGTCACTGGGAAGGATGGACATTTTCTGGAAGTCCATTCCCAGCTGTAGCTGTGTTCTGCAGCCCTGGCACAGCTCCAACCTGACCTTTTTACCTTTTACCTTTTCCATTTAATTCCTCATTGTGGCTGCTGGGAAATGTGGCACAGAAGTGTTTGGGTTAGAAACAGGTGGGATGTTGGCTTGCAGGGAGGCTTCAGCTAGAGCAGAGAAAGGGGAGGGAAAGAAGGGAAGTAGAGAAGAGATGAGACCTGGGCAGGAAATAATCTCTGGAAGTCTATTAAAAAGCTCACTTGATTTTGACAAGCACTCTTCATGCTCTTCTGTTTGTGTTTGGCCCTGACCTAACTTTAATTTTGGGGTGAAAGAATATTTTTCCACTGTGGTGAGAACCATTCCTCGGAGTTTCATGCTGGGTAGGATAGAAATTGGCATCATGCAGTGAAATGTATGTCTGAGAGCCAGGAGCCAGCTGAGGGGACGTCATGAGGGACAAGGGTGGGAAGGAGGGGGAGCATTCCCTGTGCTCTTCCTCCGTGCCTTGCTGGAGCACCTGAAATCCATTAGCAGATGGGTCCCTACGGGCAGCCTGGCTGGGCTGGGCTCTGGCTGTTGTGGGAGGTGTTGACTGGAGCTGAAGCTGACTTGACAAGGCCCCAGGGAGACACTCGAGTGAGCTTGTTTACAGCTCTCCTGCTCTTTTATTTTATCTGCCATGCTTGTAAAACACCCTCATGGAGGAGATGGCAGTGTGTGTGTCCTGCTGTGCTTCCTGCTCCTCTGGGGAGCCCAGCAGGATGCTTGGCAGTGCTGGGCAGCTGTGACACATGAGGTAATGTAGATGTCCCCTACAACTCCCAGAGTGGCCCTTTTGTATGTACCCTGTCCCTCAGGCAGGGTTCTCCAGGTCAAGGTTAAAATCATGGTCAGGGTAGGAATGCAATGAAATATGCTCTGGAAGAATTCATGCCTCAGATGAACTCATCCCCGGGCTTTGCAACCCTCGGAGATCTCGTCCCCAGCCATGGCTCTGTGGACCATCCTGAGGGATGCCTGTTTCTCCTCTGGGACACTTGATAAAACCCCTGGTGTACAGGCAGAACCAGCTGCTTCTCTGGCTAGGGACACAGAGGAAGAACATCCTGCCTGTCTGGGCAGTTTCTGTTGCCCCAGCCTCCCTCTGCAATGCCACACACAAGATATCCTTTGACCTTTTTTATCCTCTGCTCCAAGTCCGGGATTTTCCCGGTGAGTTGCAGCCCTGGGTTTGTCTATCAGCCCTGGTGCTGCAGAAGCAGCAGCCCCTCTGCAGCTGATCTCCAGCTCAGGGACAGGAGACAAGGTATTTTTGTCCTGTGATATTCCGGCCTGGATCCCTGAAGGGGAGAAGGATGTCTGTGCCCTTGGGCAATTCCTTGGAGGAAAGGAGTGGGATAAAGAGGTACCACTGAGGTCAGGCTTTCTGTTTCAGACCTTATCTTGGATTTCTCCAGCTGTACAGTGGCCAAAACCATCTAGGAGAATGTGATCAATGCAAATCTAAAACTTAGGAGTCCCCTTGAGCAGCCAGACTCACTCAGTGGGGATGAGGAGCACATCTGGTATTGAAAGATCTTCCTCCAGCCATTTGGTTGCACGAGGAATGTGCATGGAAATAATTCTTGCATTAGCAGTCAAGTCATCTTCTGCCCACCTGTCTCATTCTTTCCCTTTTTCCATTTCTGTGGCTCGTTCCCCAGCAGGCAGCCTGGGCTGGGCTGGCAGGAGCTGTCGTGGGGCATGACAGGGAGCAAGGAAGATGCTGCCTAAAGCTCCCTGAAGGTCACCAAAAGGTAAGGGAAGAGAAATAGGCCAAATTCTACACATTTTTTGTTGCTGTCTGAAGTTTCTCCTGTCTTGGAAAATGCCTGCAGGGCTGTCTTGCTGGAAGCCCTCAGAAAAACACAGGGTTTTGGGAGGGTAGATGAAATGAAGGTGACCCAGGGGGGTAGATTTGTTTGTTTAGCTTCCTGGAGAGGCAGTGAGGAAGAAAAAGATGGGGTGATTTCCACTTAATGTCAGTTGAAACAAGGGAGAGAAAGACAGAAGCAGAGAAAACGGGAAAAGGCTAGACCAGACATGGATTATGTGTCCATGGTCTTTGAACTTCAGAGGGTCAGATGTGTTTCCTGCAGAGCTGGTCCTTGGCTCCCACTCGGAACCAGCAGAGGCACCAGTGCAGTGTTCCCATAGGATGTGACAGGAGTCATTCCTGGGAGTGATGCCCTTAGAAAACAGCCCTGCCTGGGACCTGGGGCTGCCCCTATCCCCTGGGATACCCATTTATGCCATCAGTTTCTTGGGGAGTACATGGATAACACGGAGCCCTCTGAAACGCTGCTGCAAGGACTGGATCAGCTGCTGCTCCTGGGTGGGTTTGCTGTGACAGTTTGTGCAGATTAAAATAAGACATGACCTGCCCAAAGCCAGCACCCTGGCCACTGGGACAGCTGGGATGCAGCATCTGGATCAGCTCCACGATGCAAGCTGGTGGTTCCTCTGCTGCTGGTACCTCTGTCCTCCCTGGCTTCCATCAGCCCTTGCCAGGATGTTTCCTTAGCTGCTGCCTCAGCACATGCAGCAGCATGTGGCTGCTCCACTGCAGCCCAGCTGGACTGTCTGAATTAAGCAACGAGCTCCTCCACAAAGCTAAGAGCCATCCAGAAAGTACTGTAAGGATGGGGATGCAGGAGGAGACCAAAGGGGAGGGGTCCTGGAGCCAGCAGGGTTTGTGAATGCTCAGCCCAGCACAAATTTCATTTATCCTGGGCTTCCAAACTGAGTTTTTTAGCCCCACTGAAGTGAGGACAAGTATTAATGTGTGGATTTTTGTTCTATAGTAAGGAAGAATTTTCTGGATGAAAGCTTTAATTAGATTTGTTTGGACCATGTTCACATGCCTCCTGGGTTCACTTTCTCTGAATACTTTAAATAACAGTTTTATTGGCAGGAACATTTGTGCAAACTGCAAATTTGGGGTCAGCATCTCAGCTGATATCAATCAGCGCGGGCCTCTCCGAGGTGGTGGAGGTACACAGATTTACACCACAGAAAGGCAGACTCCCTAAACGAATATTGAGAAATTAGTCTTGGAACATGAACTTGGAGAGAAAACCTCCAAGTGTTTGTACTGGAAACCCTATCCTGAGGCTGCAGCAGCTTTCGAATTGCAGCAGGGAGCATCAACCACCGGTCAGCAGGGATCCTGGCGTCCTCCTGCACCTCCTCACCTCCTCTGTCTCCCCACACTGCAGTGCTCTGCTCCCAGCCAGCCCTTCCACGCTGCTCACCATCTTGTTGCCACCACCCAGGCTGAGCTCCACAGTCTGGACTGGCCACCCCGGCCACATGGAGAGCCCTCACCCTTCTGGGACATGATCCAGCCCAGCTCCTCGCTGGGGGCTTTGGGGGTTCGGAGTTCGGAGGCTTTGAGGGATGGAAAATTAGGGGGGGCTGGGACTGAGCCTGGAGATGGCAGGAGAAAAAGGAGGTGAGGGGCCCTCTTATTGCTGCCTCCTGGAGGAACTGGAGCATGCCCAGAAACAATAAATGTCCAGCGATGATTTGATGTGAGTTAGGATGGAAAAGCATCACAGAGGGTGCGTCTGAGACAAATTCACTTTAAACTTCAGTGAACTCTTGAACAAATTCTTGTGCCTTTGCAAAGCTGTGTTCCATATGGGCCAAGAATCCTTGGAAAGGGGGCTGTTCCCTCACTGGGATGCAGAACCTGCTCAGGACACCTTTGGCCAGTGCTGTAGATGGGGAAAGGTGAGGTCAGGGATGGCTGGGCTGGCGCAGGAGCACAGGAGGGAGAAGAGGTGCTGGATGTTGTGCAGAGAGGATATGCTTCCTCAGCTCCCTGTCAGTCCAGGGAGTATTCAGGACCAGACCTAGCAGGGGTCAGGTCCAGACATGGCATTGCTGGCAGGGTACTTCACTGGGTGTAACAGTCTTTGCACCTAAAATGTTCTCCAACACATCTGTCTTTCATGATGCAGACTGTAATATATTGTAAGAATGACCTTCAAACCTAGAAGAAGAGGCAAAAGCTACTCCCAGGCTACTGCAGGTATAATCAGAGAGAGCAACCATCATGGAATCATGGAATATCCTCAGCTGGAACAGACCCACAAGGATCATAGAGTCTATCTCCTGGCCCTGCACAGGACAACCCCAAAAATCACACCACACACCTGAGTGCATGGTCCAAGCGCTTCTTGAGCCATGGGCAAGGTCTCTGTGGACTTGCCATACACCACATTTCTGGTCCCACACAGTGATAGGGACAGAACTCTCTGTCCCAGCTGGCACTGGCCCCTGAAGCAGGACTGGAAGAGGACTCAGGTGGGACTTAGGGCACTTTCTGGGAGCATCATCAGCCTTTCAAAGCCCCCATTTGGTTTCAGCACCCTTGGCTCAGCCATGGGGCTGAGCTCTCTTGGGAAGCCCCAGCTTCCTCATGGCACAGGGCAGCTTTCCCTGTGTGGAAATAGCTGGAACTGGAGGCCCTCAGCACTGTGCCACTATTGCAGGGGCATCACAGCTCGCTGGCTCTCACAGCCTTTTTAGGCAAATTCTGCACATCTGGCTGGAGTCCCCGGCTCCAAAACTCCCCGTGTAGGACTGCAGGTGGGCAGAGGGTTTTCATCCTTCACTGACCTAAGCAGATTATTCTTGCTTCCCAGGCCAAACCTCTCGAAAAGGAAGGATGACATCAGGTGTGCAAAGCAGGCATAAATGTCACCCAAACCAATTAATTACCTCGCTGATCACCACTGCTCTGCATGCGGAACCAAGGGAAGCTGCTCCCTGCCTCCCCAGGCACCCAGAGGCACGGTGAGTTATCACAGGGAAATCCCTGTCTTGATGAGGGGGGCTGAGAGGGGCATGGGGAATCCAGGCCAGGACTTGTCCGTCACTATCCATCCCCAGAGCACTGGAGCTGAGCCCTGGGGTCAGGCAGGTAAGGGGCTCTGGAGGTCTGTTCACTCACCTGGAATAAGAGGGGAAGGAATGTGCAGAGACTGTGGCCTCGCTGAGGGGCTTTGGGGTGATGGGGGTTAGAAGAGGAGGGAACAAGTATCTCCTGGGGCTTTGTGAGGAGCACTCCTCTTCTGGGAATTGGGTGTCAGTCCTCAAAATAACAATGCAGCAGAGGGAAGATGTTGCATCCCACACATCCAAGGTTTGCCTGATCCCAGGGCTCAGCAGGCAGCACCTGAGCAGCCCCAAAGCCACCTCACGGAGCAGTTTGGCTCTTTCCCCCACAGTTTCCATGCAGGGCTTCCACAGCATAACAAGGGGGTCCTGCACACGAGCATGTCTGTACAGAAGGTCCCGGCACACACAGCAAAAAGTATCCCAGACAGTGCGAATCCTCCAACTCCACTCCAGCATGGTTTTGGGGAGGGAGTGGAGGAAGGCCGGATGTGGGCAGCCCTGCCCTCACACCCAATAAAGTGAGGCTGTGTCTGGTTTGTATCGAAGGCAAAATGAGAGAGAAAAAGCCTCTCCAAAATGAGATTCCATACATGACAGCATGCTGACATGCTCCAGAGTGATTTTGGCAAGAAAGGGGAATGCTGAGCAGGAGCTGGGGTTTGCAGGATTGCCCAGGCACTGGGGGAGCTTTGGGGAGCTGCTGTGCTCCCCCCTTCCCAGCCCTGCACCCTCCTGCTACCTCTGGCTCTGAAGCTGCCACTCAACCTTGATGTCGATGTCACCAGGGCACTGCCCTGCTGAACAAGGAACTCTTTGTAATGCAAGGGTTTGGGGTTTTATTTTTCCCCCTGTTTTTCTCTCCCTATGGTCCCTTCAACTCTGCCTAAGCTGCCAATGAGGGTGCCCAGCACCCCTGAGCTTTGCAGATTTGGTGCTGATGGTGCAGGTGTGTCCCCAGCTGGTGACAGGTCGAGTGGGCACATGAGGTGGGTAATGCTGCCCCTATCCATGGGGGAAAGGAAGAGGGAAAACAGCAGGCTCCCCTGCAAAATGCCTCCCTCTAACTCCATCACCCCCTGGACTCCGATTTCACTGGATTTCACTTTTGGACAGCAGACTGAGAGGGAGCAGGCAGTGCGCTCGGGGAAGCAAGTGCTCACCAAACCTGGATTCCCAGGGAGCAGCTGCATTCCCACTGCTCTCTGGGAATGTCCCTCCAGTGCCATCCCTGCGGTTTAAGGCATCAAGTCCCCGGGCTGCGCCCCCTCGAGCTGTTTCACATCCCGCTCCGGGTACCCGCAGGCCGGGGGAGCGCGTTTCGGCACCGCGCTGGTTTACGAGCTGTCGGCTTTGGCCCTGGCCCTGTCCTTGCCTTATCCACGGGGATGGATCTCGGCTGGATGGGGCCAGGGACCGCGGGCGCCGCTCCCACCGACGCGCGGGGGAACTCGCAGGCGCTTTTTCAAGCATCTGGTGGTTGAATATTTATGAAGTAGGAGAGCAAACCAAACACCGGGAATCAAAGGAAACTGAACCTGATACTCGCAGTTGCTAAAACAGTCGGGAACCAGTTTCTTCCTGCCGGCTGCAGGGCAGGAGCAGCGTGTCCGCCGGGACAGTGGGGTGGGAGGGAGCAGAAGAACCCGTGAGCCAGCTCCATTCCAGCAGGGCCAAGTCGGGCTGGTGACAGCGGGCACAGCTGCATGACAGCCACGCTGACTTACACCCCTGCTGCCTGTCCAGCCCCAAATATCCATCTCCTTCAGCAGGAGCCCAATCCTAAGGTCTTTTGGGGAAATTCAGTGCTGTCCCTGCACGGGTCTGGTGCAAAGAAATCCCTGTTGCTTCCCCGCCTGCAGACAGCTGGGGGGCAGGGAGAGCCTCATCCAGCCTGGAGAGGAAGAAACCTCTCGGTGACTGTTCCTACGTGGGCTCAGAAATTTTGGCATCTCTGTGCCACAGCCTTGGCTGCCATACCAGCAGCATCAGCACAGGCAGCACTGGAGGCTGGGACTTGTGCAGCCAGGATGTATTTCTTCAATCTCTCTGCATTTATTTGATTTGATTTATTTTAAACTATTTTTAACAGTTTTTCTGAGTGCTCCCTGGCGCCTTTTTTCTTAGTTAGGGACTTGGCAAAGCTGGAGCAGAAGGGAAATATTATCAGCCAAGCTTTCTACCACATGCAGGGGTTTTGTGGCAGCCCCATGCCCGCCAGGACCATCCACCCACACTCACACACTGACAAAGCCAAGGAAAGGGTCTGCTCCAGTCACTCAGCCCTAAGAGCACAGCATCCCATCCTTTCCCTAGCTGGCTGCTACCTTTGTGTCACCACCAAAACCTTGCTGGTGATTTGCCTGTGTCCCTGGTCTGGGGCCATCAGGAGGACACTGGGAAGAACCTGCCCCCACTTTGGGGGAGGCAGTGCAAGGGGTAGTGATAACTTTATTCTCCTCTACAACAGAAAGAGGACCTCAAGCTCAAACATCCCACATTTCCAGGCTTCTCCATGCTGATGGTTTCAGCTCCATCCTGGTGATGCCCTGCTGTTCCCAAGGCTGACAAGCCTCACCCCCAGTGATACAGCAGCACCTTGGACATAGAGCCCCTGCTGAACCACCACTGTTCACCTTCCTTGCTTGCCAAGCAGGGCTTTCTAAAAGGCTTTTGAAGACAGATGTGCCAGAGTGTGTTACCCTTGGAGATTTCATTACTTAGAAGTGCTCTAGGAGCAGGGAATATCTCTAACCACTCCTTGTCTCTGGCTATGTGGAGGATGGAGGGAATTCTGGAGCTGCTCAGCAGTGATACCCACAGCCCTGGCAGGAACTCGATGCTGTGCTGTATCTTGGCAGCTGCTGCTCCCAGAGTTTCAGTGGATCCAGCACAAACCCCAGCATTACCTCTTGGAGGGCTTTCCAGCTCCAAAACCTCTGGATTTCCAGTGCATCTGGGGAGTGGTTTGCTGGGATGAGTTTCCAACAGTGCCCATAAGCCTGCCCTGCCACTGCTCCCATGGGATGTGGAGGGAAGGTGGGCAAATCTTCCCCACATCAGGGGCACAACCTTGGGCTGCTTGCACATCCCAGAGGAGGCAGCACCAGGAGTTGTGGATGTTCTCTGCTGCAGAGGGAATCCAGCCAAGGAGCCCAAATCTGACATCATCCCAGGAAACAGGAGAGTTTCAACCTGTTCAATGGGAATGATGCAAACGAACCCATCTGTAGGAGACTTTCATGAGTTCCCATCCCACTCCCAGCTCCCATCCATCCTCCTGCCCAGGGCTGGGCAGTGCTGGGACACAGGCCTCATCACAGGGGTGGCACAGAGCAGGGGGAGGTCAATAAATCCATTTGCCAACAGGAGATGATGCTGGAGGGGCTCACACGGGGCCTGTGTCCTGGGAATGCTGTCAGGATGGCATGGAATGCTGGAGGCACTGCCAGCCCCAGCCCTGCCAGCTGCCTGCTCCTGGAGGGACTGGGCTAACTGGGAGAGCCCTGCAGCAGGCAGTGCTTCCAGGGGATGGGATGGGTTTGGGCCCAGGCAGCCTGGCAGGGGGTCTTGCTGGGGCACAAGGTGGGAAGAGGAGGGGAGGACGAATGGCTCTGCAGAGAAATCCACATCAACAATTTAATAAGACCTAAAAAAAAAAAGTTTCCCAGCTGGGATTCATCAGGGAGAGCTTTCCAGGAGTAATAATATGGAAAGCAGACTCTGCCAGCACAATACCTTCGTGCTGGCTGGGTGAGGTGTGGTCCTGGGAAGGCAGGTTGGGCAGCTGATCAGCTGAGCAGGGACCAGGGGTGCCTCTGCAGTGGGGCAGGAGCTGCCAGGCACAGAGAGTCTTGGAGAAGGGCTGTCTTGGAAAGCCCTTTGCAGGCATTTGGAGCAGGGGCTGTTTCCCTGCAGACAGCCCCTCTGCCCAAAGCTGGGCTGGGGGCTGGGGAACAGGCTCCTGTTCCTTCCCAGGACTGGTGGTATTAAGCCTAAAAAGGGAATTGTTGGAGTCTTTACCAAAGAAGGAAGGCCGGCTGCGCTGCTGGCAGGCAGAGCTGGGGGAAGGGATGCCACAGCCCAGCCCACAGGTCTGGGGGCTCACTCCCCTGCTTGTCCTGGGCTCCCCTTGAATGCACAGGGGCCAGATCCAGCCTAGAGGTGCTGCAGAAGCTGGTGCTGTGCATGGGCTGCTGCAGGGAAGGAGCTGCTTGGATCTCGTGCATTGTGTGCAGCAGGTGTTGGGAGGCAGTGGGGAATGAGACCTGCACTTCCCTTTGTAAATTCACCCCATTCCTTCCCTGCCTGCATGAGTTTAAACAAGGCTCCCACAGGGGAGGAAGTAGAAATCATACCCCAGCTTCTTCCCAGTCCTCTATCCTCCATCTGTCCTACACCCTCCATCCTTCACCTCCCACCTTCCATCCTCCATCTTCTACCCTCCACATTCCACCCACCATTCTCCACTGTCCATCCTTCACTCTTCCTGCTCCCTCCTCCAAGCCCCCCAGCACCAGGTGGAACAGCAGAGGGGAGCTCTGCCCTGGGTGTGCAGAGACTCTGCACTGCCCTGCACCCCATGGAGAGGCCCTGGCCCTTCTCCCCAGGCTGGCAGATGTATTCCACACCTCCTCATCCCTCTGTCCTTGTCACCATCACCAACCAACTGAAGTTCAAATAGAGCCAGGCAAGACACCCTGTGGCTGCAGGGCTGTGCCACAAGGGCAAATCCTGCCCTGATCAGTGAGTGCTGCTGTGTCCAAAGGCCCCAGCAAGGACCAGCCAGAGGATCTGGGGGTGACATTCCCAAACTATTCTATAATGAGGGATTGCAGCTCTTGATGGGCTGCAGGTCAAATTCACAGTTATTAGAACTTAGTAAATGTGGTTTTAACAACCATCTGGCTCTCCTTTTATATGCAATAACCATCCCATTACATCGAAATAAAATCCACATTTAAGGCTCTTAATTGCACAAGTGGCCTTTAGCTTTCTTTCTCTCATCTCAAAAAAAAAAAAAAGGAAATGTCCCATTTCCATCTGTCATAGCAGAAGAATTTGGCTGAGAGTCTCCAGCCTCATCTTGAGGCTGGGCTGGTGCAGGGGGGATGTTTCAGCCCTTGGAGAAGGCACTGGAGCCAGCCAGGCTCCCCATGGCCCCTGAGGATCCTTCCCCCGGGGCAGTGGTGGGGTCAGCCACCGTGCAGCCTCCTGGAGGGGTCCCAGCATCCCTGGGGATTGTGTGGCCATCTCCTGATACGGACTAGAATAGGATGAGGTCAAAGACTCACCTGATAGCTTGAACAGAAGAGAAATGCCATCTCACAAAGGATTCTGAGTTCATTTCAGTTTGGCTTTGCTCCAGTTCTGGGCAAATCATCTTCCCCTCAGCCCAGTTTCTCACCAGGAAGGGCAATGGAATGGGAAATGCCATCTCAGATGGCCAAAACGTGTCATCTGGTTGCTGCAAAATGTGAGGTGACGAAACCCAACCTGGCAAAGCGAAAGCTGTTTCTCAGACAGAGCAGTAAAATCAGGCACACTGATACAGGATATTTTCTTCCTTCCCCCAGGAAAGCTACAGCAACAGGATTTTGCACTTCAGAGGAGCTACATCTCCCAAGGGAGAACAGGAGAGGAGTAAGCCAGTGCAAGGGAGCATCCTGAGCATGGCAGATACTCAAAGCTGAGCTGAGCATGTCCTATTGTCTCAAATATGTTCCGGCTCAATAATTGGGGGATTTAGGTGAGACCGGTGGTTCAGCACTGTGGAAACCAACCTGTGGGCAGCACATCTTGGCTGGGGTTTATAAACTACCAGGGAGCCCTTCCAGAGCGGACATCTCGTCACCACTCTGGCACAGAGGGAGAAGCAGGGGCAGAGCAGAGCGCACTGATTTTTCAGCAATTGCTTTTCCACATTAAGCAGCTCCACAGCTCCTTGCTTTCCCCCAGTGAGGCCAGGAGCCCCGCCCATGTCACACCGAGTGCCCCCAATGCCAGGGCAAGCAGGGACGGGTGTGCAAGTGGGAGCTGCACCGGCCCCAGGGGATCTTTCCCAGAAAGGAAAAAGCACAAGTTCCCAGTGCCCTCTGCAGGAGGAAGCACAGCCCTTTTCCCCAAATTTTGGGACCTTCCAGGAGGACAGTAAGCAGCAGGATGGGTGTCTGTCACCCATGGCATGCTGTGTCCCCCTGTGGGGACAGGGACACAGAGGCCCATCTGCCCATCCCCAGGGGCTCGTAGGGAAAAAGCCATTTTGCACCTTGATGTGTACATTGCTCCACTGAAGGAACTCGGGGACCCTGATAGCGTGGCCATGCCCATTCCCAACAGTCACCCAAAATAATCACTGCTATTTATTCCCACAGGAAGCCCAGCTTGGTTAACAGAGAGGTTTGGGTTTTGCACAGCAGAGCTGGGGCTTAACATTACACTTGCTTTTTTGTCTCTTTTTATTTGGTACTTAAGGAAAAACAAGGGGGAAGAAATGAACAGATGGAAAACAACACCCAGCACTGCATGGGCTGTGGTACAGGATTGTCCAAGGCATGGGCTCATTCCCCAATGTGCAGCACCAATTCACACGCCAAGGAGAGGTATTTATATTTTTTTTTCTAATTTCCACAAAGCAGGGAGCTGGGTGATAACCCACAAAAGGCTGGCTCCCCGATCATCAAGACTTTACACTATTTGTACATTTTAACAAAGGTATTAGCATTCATTGGTTGCAAATTACAGAATTTTTTTGTTAATTGGTACTCAATCCCCTATTTGCTAGTTATATCTCTCGTGTCTCATGCTAATTTGTCCACAGGCAGAGTTCTTCCCTCCATTTGAGTCTGGGGTCCGTTTGGAGTAGGCAGTCAATGTGTCAGTGGTTGTGATCTCCCAGTTCCAAAAATTACCTTTTCTTCAGTTACTGTTCAATTCCGTGACTTCACTCCTGATGGCCCTCGGCCAGACAGCCCATTCCTCTTTTCCTTAAAACAAAGGATTAGAATCATAGAATTAGAACAGAATATAGATGAGAATACTGTGAGTTGGAAGGGACCCATCAGGATCGTGGAGTCCAACTCCTGGCTCTGCACGGCTTCAATGTGTCAGTGGTTGTGATCTCCCAGTTCCAAAAATTACCTTTTCTTCAGTTACTGTTCAATTCCGTGACTTCACTCCTGATGGCCCTCGGCCAGACAGCCCATTCCTCTTTTCCTTAAAACAAAGGATTAGAATCATAGAATTAGAACAGAATATAGATGAGAATACTGTGAGTTGGAAGGGACCCATCAGGATCGTGGAGTCCAACTCCTGGCTCTGCACGGCTCACCCCAACAATGCCACCATGTGCCTGAGAGCGTTGTCCAAACACTTCTGGAGCTCTGGCAGCCTTGGGGCCGTGACCATTCCCTGGGGAGCCCGTTCAGAGCCCGATCACCCTGTGGATGAAGAATCTTTTCCTGATATCCAGCCTAAATCTCAACCGATTCAGCACAGTAGCCAAGCGAACGCAGTTCACAATGCAACTGCTTCATCATACCATATGCACAATCACGTCACGAATCAAATCAGCTGCTGATTGACAACTGAAAAACCTGCAAGTTTGACTCAAACTCCCCCCTCAGATCTCGAGGGGCTCGGTGTCAGTGTGACACAGCAGGCACGGCACGGCACGGCACAGCGTCAGACAGAGTGACACGGTGTGACACAGCGCGCAGCGGCGTGGCACGGCTCTGCACGGCTGCACACGGCGAGAAAGTCGAGAAAGTACTGGGGAATGACACGGCGTGAAAATACTGGGACATGACACGGCGCGACAGAACGCGACAGAACCTGACACAGCCTCAGCCCCGGGGCGCTTTCCCGCCGCGGCCCCTTTAAGGCGCCCTGGCCAATCAGCGCAGCCCACATCCCCGCCAGGAGCCGCCCCCGAGGCCCGCCGGGAGGCCCGTACCACTCTCTCCACCCGGGGGAGTCACTGCTGCCCGTGGCTTGGCGGCCCCGCCGCCGCCCGCTCCCTCTCCCGCCTCCTCTCCCGCCCTACTGGTTTCACTCTTCTTCACAGTTTCTCGGTTGCCGTGGAGGGCAGCAGTGCGGCTGAGGGACCCTCGCATAATAGGCCGTCCCCCTCACCCCCCCGTGTCGTGATGGTGCGTGCCAGGGCGGGGCGGAAGCGGCGCCGTGGCGCGGGAGGGGGCGGCATCATGGCGGCGCCGGGTGAGACCAGGGCGGCAGGGCCGGGGCCGGTGTCGGTACCGCGGGGAAGGGGGGACCCAGGGTCACGTGTTTATCTCTCCGCAGGCCCCAGGCTGCGTCTGGAGGCGGTACTCAGCTTCCTGCTTCTCCTCGCCAGTGCCCAGGCCCTCGTCCCCAGCCATCGTCTCGCTGCCCGCGACCTGGCGCGGCTGCGGGCTGTGCTGGAGCGGCCCTTCACCGACGTGCGGGCCGCCTACTACTCCATCGTGGGGCTCAGCAGCCTCGGGGTGCGGCTGGCGGACGAAAAGGTGAGCAGGGGAGGGCCCGGCTGCCGCTGCCCGGGGGTGCCTTGCTGTGCTGAGGGGCTGCTGCATAGCAGCGGGAGACAAATTATTAATGTAATACGAGTTTATAGAGCGAGCTCTGCTTGGACAGGGCCTTGTGGGAAATGTAAGACGTACGTGCGTTATATCCTTAATAAGTAGCGGAGTATCACTGGTAATTACCGACTCTCGTGTGTTATTTGGATAAATTGCATCTTTGTCCGGGCAGTAACGTGGCCCTGGCTCGCTTACACTCACTGCCTATAAATGGTGGCTTCAGGGCTCGCTCCTCCACGGACCGTTGTGATGCTATTGTGGATATCATTTTGTTTAACTGTACGTTTGCTGTACCGTTAAATAGAGTTCTCATTAGTTTGTTTCAGTTCAACTACTGAATTCAGCAGTGCTATTTTTATATGTAATTATATAATTTAAAGGCTGGTGGTATCAACATAATTCCTACTGTGCTGTGTTTCTAAGCATTTCTAGTTTAAATATTGCAGATTGTGCTTGTAACAGCCTCCTCACAAAGGCACATTGCTCACATGCATGTGGATGTTTACCTGTGCGTGTGAACTGTAAATAGAAGTTTGTTCTTTCCTCACAGGTTCGTCCAGTACAGGGGTGCTAAACCATTTGGTCTTGATTTCTCTTTGGGTGGTGCACATAAGCTTTTAACTGTGAGGCTTCTGAAGATTTTGTGATGAGACTTTTTTCTGCACAGTGCACCTCTTCACAGAGTGGGGCTATTTAAAAGCTAGAGGTAGTAAAAATAATAGCTAGGTAAAACACTTGAACATCTGTCGTGGAATGACCCACCTTTAAGATGTTTGTGTGCACTGATAAGCTCTCCTTGAGGCTGAACAGTCCCAGGTCCCTCAGCCTTCCCTCCTGAGAGATGCCCCAGTCCCTCATCATCTTCACAACCCTCCAGGATTTCCTTGTCTGTCTTGAACTGGGGAGCCCAGCACCAAACACAGCACTCCAGGTGTGCCTCAGCAGGGCTGATTAGAGGGACAGGATCACGTCCCTGACCTGCTGGCAGTGCTCTTTCCAATGCACCCCAGGATACCACTGACGTTCTTGGCCCCCAGGACACTCTGCTGTCTCATGGAAGCTTGTTGTCCACCAAGACCCCCAGGTCCTTCTCCAGAGAGAAGGTCATCTCCTGGAAGGATGTCCCATTGGTTAAGCATGATTTCCCCTTCATGAATCCATGTTGGCTACTCCTCATCACCTTTTTTCTCCTCCATGTGTTTCGAGATGACAGCCAGGATGAGCTGTTCCAACACCTTTCCAGGGCTGGAGGTGAGGCTGACTGGCCTGTGGTTCCCTGGGTTCTCCTCCTTGCCGTTTGTGAAGACTGGAGTGACACTGGCTTTCATCCAGTCCTCGGGCACCTCCTGTTTTCCATGAGCTTCCAAAGATGATGGAGAATGGCTTAGGAATAACATTTGCCAGCTCCCAGAGCACTTGTGGCTGCATCCCATTGGGGCCCATGGGTTTAAGGATGTCAGCTTTGTTTAAGTGATCTCTAACCTGATCCTCCTCAGCCAAGAGAAAATCTAGGAATATTCCTACGTAATATAGTCTTGTCCTGCTTGTGAAGGCCTGTGCTTCACGTACTCAAAGCCCTGTGATTTATGTATGAGCAGTTAAATTCTTGATTATATTCTGGTTAAAATGCATCCCACTGATCCATCTACCCAGCTGTCAGTTAATACAAATTAATGAGCAGTCCCATTGCTTGCCTTCATGCTGTACCTGCTTGCCCCACTTTTCTCTCTGCATTCTTTGATGGTGTGATATAATCCATCCATTAATGATGGTGTGATATACAGCTGGAAAGGAAGCTCACCCACAGAATTTCTGTTCATCTGTTCTCTGTCCTGGAAGATTTTCCCTACTAAATATACCTGTGAGACTTTAATTTTGATAGGGTTTATAATTATACTCAATTTAGGTTTAAATTATGGTTGTAATAGAGTTTATGTGAAAATTCCTTATGTCTTCTAGGAGGAACGACCCTTTTTTCTGTGCAGCACTTGGCAGAGTAGGATCTGAGGGGTATAAAAATGCACAGCATTCATGGAATTGTCTTAGAGGATCATTTACATCTCCTCTCAGTGGTTTAAGTTAACTTGTTTCTCCACAGGCTGCCTGCAAGTTCATCAAATCTCATGTGGACTCCAGCAGTGTTGAATCCCTCTTTTATGCTGCCCAGTCCATCCAGGTCCTGTCTGGCTGTGAGGTGAGTGTGGAGCCCTGAGTTCTGCAGACAGATATTACCAGGGAAATACTTGCCTTGATGTTCTTCTTGGGTTTGTTTTGTGCATAACTTTTACTTTCTTTTAGTGGATTGTTCTCTGTTGTGCCTTAGGTAAATAAATGTTTGGGCGTGCTCTACACAAGGCAAAGTATAAACATATAACACAAGTATTTGGTGCAGAGTAATTCTGAGGGGACATTTTTTAATTAAACACTGATGGCTAAGAAAAAAGGCAGCACATTTTATTAGAATTCTCAGGACTATCTTGATTAGAAACTCTCTGGGTGGATGACAGACTCTTTGGGTGTTGGAACACTGCTGGATACAGATGCAGACCACCCTTGCTTAACTGGGGTGGGTTATCCCAGCCCTCATCAGTACCCCTGGCTGCTACACAATGGTGGGATGCCACATGAAAAGCAGTAGCAGGTTACCAGGATAAATCTGAATCATGGATTATCCTGACTAATTGATGGTTGACAGCAAAACTTAGGCATTTAATTAATTAAACTAAAAGGTAATGAATGATAAATGGATTTTTCCCAGAAACTTATAGTAGTTCACCAGTCTAGTGTTGCTCCAGGAAGGAATCAGTGGTGATTTGAACATATTTTTTCAAGTGTGAATCGCTGTGTTCCCTGTGTTCTTCCTCAGGTCACCATTTCAAATGAGACCAGGGAGCTGCTGCTGGCAGCTGTCAGTGAGGATTCCTCAGTCACCCAGATCTTCCACGCTGTTGGTGCCCTGAGTGGCTTTGGCCTTCCTTTGGCATCTCAGGAAGCACTGAGTGCTCTCACAGCTCGTCTCAGCAAGGAAGAGAGTGTGCTGGCGTAAGTCTCAGGCAGGAGTGATGCACATTTATCCTCCAGGCAACTGGATTTTGAATTAAAGAGTATTTAAATGCTTAATATTTGTAATATAGATGTAGTAGAGTAGGTGCTGTGTTTTCATTTGATGTATTTGTCCAGTTCATTGTTGTTCCTCAAGGGTAATGAAATAGATGTTTTGGGGCCATTTTTGTATGTTTTTGTAAATGAACTCCTATATTCAGTTTAGTTCAAGGATAACGGTCAGTAAAAGGATGGTATCCCAAAAAAGCCTCCAGTTAAAAGGATTGACAACAGAATTCTTACTTTATACCCAACCATTATTCTGCGTCATTTATGGTTGCAGCAGACTTGATGCTCTTTCTCAGCCCTGTTGTTTGTAGTTTGGGGTGCCTGTACCGTGAGCTGGAAAATATGTGCCAGTAAGCTGAAGGAATCTCTGGGCATTTTTCACCAAAGAACTTTGTTTCACTGTGAAACAAGAGAACAAAATGTCCCTTAAAGGCTGAGGAAGAAAGGGAAACTTTAAAAATTGCTTTGTTGACTAAAAAAATGGGTTCCTGGAAGCCTCAGTAGCAAGTCTGGGATCTGTGCTCTGCAGGGATCAGTTTGTTCTCTTCTCTGCCTTTGAGTCTGTGAGTTTCTTGCAGCGCTAATGCAGCTAAAGTGACGTTCTGTAATGAATGCTAAGTTCACACTAAATCACTTCAGATTCATTCTCTCGAGTGAACTGAAAGCAGGAACAGCTGTTTTACACTTCATTCAGAATGGAAAATGCAGTTGCTTTGATTTAAATGATGTTTGGCTTTTAAGGAAGGAATAATCATACACTTGTTTGGTTTTGTTTGTTCTTGTTTAAGAACCATCCAGGCTTTGGAGACGGCATCTTACCTGTCCCAGCAGGCAGATCTAAGTAGCATTGTTGAGGAGATCGAGGTAGGAACACTCTGTGCTCTCTAATTATTCAGAAACTTGCTAGATCTCTTTAGAACTAAAAGAAGTATTAATGTGAAAAACAAAATGAAAAACCAACCCGGCTAATTGTCTGCCTGTATGATGTGGCTTGGCTGTCAAGCAGATAGTTTCTTGGACTTTTATCTGTTTCACAGTGGACTAAAACATAGAAAATCATTATATTTACGTATAATTAAATCCAGTAAAGGCTGGAAGATTTTCTTTTTTCCTGTTTCTAAATGACTATTATAAAATATATCATTGATCCCATACAGATAATTCTCAATTACAGGCCTAACAGCAGAGTTAACTTCTGTGGATCTACTAGAATGCAATTTAGATTTTAATAACTCTTTCTCTCAGGATCTTGTCGCTCGCTTGGATGACCTGGGTGGAGTTTACCTGCAGTTTGAAGAAGGAATTGAGACTACTGCCCTGTTTGTTGCTGCTGCCTATAAGCTGTCAGACCATGTGGGTACAGAGCCAGCAATAAAGGAGGTCTGTACCATCCTCCTCCATTGCACACTCCAACTCCCAAAAAGATCTGCTCAGTCCCTGTGGTGCAGTGCAAGAGCCCGGTGTAACTGGGTAGAGCTTCTGCTGGAAAAAGTATTGAGCACACTTAGTGAAAAGAGACATTGTGGAGGGAATTGTGGGAAACAGAATCTAAGAGGAAATTCCAACTTAAAGATCACAGGCTGGATTTGTTGGGTTTTTTCCTTTTTGAAGTGTACAGAAGGAAATTGCTAGTGAGGCTTAGTTTTTCTTTGTTTATTGAGACAAGGTGTTGAAAAAACCCCTTGTTTGAGAGTTTGTTCTGGTATTTGGCATTTGCGTAGCACTTTCCAGCATTTCAAGGTGTTTTGCAAATGTTATTTATCTGTGAGGAAATGCAGGCACCCGAGTTTGGGGTGCCCAAAAGAGAGACAGCATTACCATGTGCCTGCAGGAATCCAGATGAAAAAACTTGTTGTCTAAGATGAAAGACTGCTGGAAATTTCTTTTGATCTTGGTTAAGCTAGAAATCGTTACTGCAAGCTATCCACTTGATATTTTTTTCCTCAACTTAATGGAGTTAGATGTACTTAGGAGTGAGAATGGCACCTCTCTAAAGCATGAGCCAGAGTGGCAGGGTTAAGACTGAAGCCGGTGTAAGACATCTGAGTTCAATCCTGGCTCTTTTCCACACTGCTGCCAAACAGGCTAATGCAAAGTAATTTTGATGTCATTTTTGAGGTGGTGATTCTGCCACGCACCATTCAAACTGTCAGCATCCAAATGATGCTTAAAAATAAAGACCAATTAAGGAAAATTGTTTAGTTTTTTTTCATAACTGTGCTGTCAGAAGTGCTGCTGTTGGGGCTTAAGGTTTTATCTCTGGTGAATGGTGAGAGTGCCTTTGGAATGCCACAAAATGTCTTTAAAAAATAACATGTAGTATTTGAAAAATTAGCTCCCTTTTTTTCCCCCCACAACTTCAGTGAATGTGTCACTTGCTGATTAGTGTCTGGAGCAGTGCCATGCCCTCCATAGGCATGAAAAACACTGCAGGATTTGCACTGTGCAGGAGTTTTGTAGCATTTGTTTGGATGCTTTCTCTAGCTGAGGTGTTGTTTCATGCTCACTGGTACAAGCAGGAGAGTGGAAATTTGGGACCCAGTGGATTTCATTTAAATGTGTTCTTTGTAGGTCACTAAGTTGTATCCCTGTTGCTTTATTTGGGATTGTCTTTGATTGTACTCATTCCTGTTAGAATTTAGCCCAAAAATCCTTTGTTTGGCTCAAAGTACAGGTAGCCAATTCCTCTGTTTTCCAGACTAGCGGGGAGTGATGGAAGAAGCTGAATAATGAGGGGTAATGAATAATCTGCAGAGAGTGGTGCAGATGCCCTAACCCTACCAAGTTAGCCTGCAAAACCAGCTGGGGGGTGCAGTCCCACTCCTGCTTTGGAGAGAACAAATTAGCTTTGGCACATCCCAAAGCCAGAGCTGGCTCTGTGCTCCTGGTGGTACTGCTTTAAAGCTAATCCTCTTAGCTTGAGGACACTGCTGAGCCTGAGGGGATAAGCCTGCATGGGCCTAGACTGGCTCCTTCCAGAGCCACTGGGATGCTTTGCTCCGTGGCCTTCCCAGCCTGGCAGGTAGCCAAGCCTGGGAAGACATCAAGCCTGGTCCTGCTCCGCTGTAGGAAGACAATTGTGCAGCTCTTGCAGCCAAATTGTCTTTTTGCAGCCACATGCAGTCTGGGTAGTTGAGCTTATGACATCTTCCATTTCAAAACACGTTATTTGCAGAGGTGGATCCAAATTCTGCTTTTCTAAGTTCTTGAGACAGTTCCAGCCATTGTGGTTGGAATCTCCCAGCCAAGAATAAGAATGCACATGTGAAATTCCAAAGGTAGATCGTTTTGGGTTGCCTCATAACTTGAAGTATTTTTAAAGCAAATGGAAAATTAAGCAGTTTTTTATGAATGATGTTTTCATTAATAACATAATACTGAGCCAGTTTGCAATGTTGTGGTAAGCTGCTAGTGCTTAAATGTGATTGGCTTTTCCTCTTTCAGGATCAAGTTATCCAGCTGATGAATGCGATTTTTAGCAAGAAAAACTTTGAGACACTCTCAGAGGCCTTCAGTGTTGCTCGTGCTGCAGGTTCCTTATCCCAGAACCGCTTCCACTTGCCCGTCATCATTGTCCCTGACGGGCCTGCGGCTGTGTCTCATCATCAGCCCGTACTCAGGGTAAGGCTTTAGCCCCAAAACTTGGCTCAGTCTGTGGTACTGTAGCTCTGGGCTGGCTGAAAGTGTAAGGTGATGTCTTTCACTTTTAGCTCTGTGGCTCAGGTTCCAATAGATCTGGGATTTTAGTGCTTTTATGAAGTGATTCTTCGGAACCTCAGCTTACCAGGGCTTACCAGACACTGCCTCAGGAAGGCATGGTGTGGAAGCCAGCTCTTCACCTTCTCTATTCTCTTATAAAGAACAAGGGAATGTGGGATGCTGAGCAGAGGAGAGCTCTGGGTGTGTAACACAGAGAGGTACTGAGTTGTCTGTGCTCCTGCATTCCTTCTGGGACAACAAGTTTCACAGAAATGCTGTTTTTTCTCTCATAGCTGCAAGTGACCAATGTTATGTCCCAGCTACTGACTCAAGTTTCCGTAAAGCTTGACCAAGCCAAGTCTGTGTCTAGCAAAGCCACTGTCCTTCAACAGCTACCATTTACTCTCTCTGGGTAAGAAAATAAGATTATTTTTAGAGTAAGGCAAGCAGGTGTTGTTTAAACAATGTTGGCCTTACTTTCCATAAGTGTTTTTCCACCAGACAAAAGCTTCTATGATAGAAGACTCAGAATGCTGTGGTTGTGTTTTGTTGGTGTCGCATGACTGGGCACATTTGGTGGTGATGGTGGATTTCTGTTATTTTTTCTTTTCACTGGGAGTGGGAAATACCAATGTTCTTTTTACTTTGGTCAGTTTTGAAAAATTCATTTTCTGCTGCACTTAGCAATGTTAGTTTTGTGCTGTGTTTGTTTACCTATTTAATGTAGTGTATTTGGAGGCTTAACACCTTGGGGTTTTCTGTTACAGAGATTTCTTTGAGCTGAACTTCATGACTGTGAAACCTGCAAGTGGATATTATGATTTCTCTATCAGTGTAGATGGAGATAAGCGATTTATTGCTAACAAAGTGGAGGTGGGTGTGCTCTTTGATGTATTTTCTTTCTGTGCCTATTCACTGAAACAGCTTTTTATTTATACTTATGAAGGATGTTGTATGGAATTTTTATCACATGTTTTTCTGTAATGCATTGGATTTTGACTCAGGATTATGGCCAGTAACCAGATTAATATATGATCAAAAGGGATTTGTGTCAATTTCAAACCTGACTTATCACTCAGATGCTGATCTGACAGCATATGAACAAAGGGTAACAGTGGAAGTGTTTATATGGCCAACCTAAGTCGATATGCAGAAATGATTACCAAGTGTTAGTTCTTCAGAGCACTCCAGATTTGAGCCAATAAATCTCAAGTCTTGGCTATCAGTTGTCTGGGAATTGCCTGATGTGTGGAAGCTGAGCATTTGTTGTTGTCTGTTTGTATAAGCTCTAGAGCCCCAGAAGAGAGTCAAGGGAGTCTTCTGGCATCTCCAAACCAGTATATGGTGAAGATTTTGTAGTGGAGAAGCCGTGACCAAAGCAGACAAAGTCCTCCTTTCATGCTCACACAGCCCTTTTTTGGTGGCAAAAGCTGTTAGACCACACCTTTCTGAACAGCAGTTCTAGATAAACACTTGGAGTTTTCCTTTCCTCAAGTTTGGTACAGTGGCAGCACTGTGACCTGTGACTGTTCATGTAGTCACCCCGGAGTCAACAGCTGAGAACACTCTTCTCCAAAGAGGTCCCTTCCCAGGGTTAATTTTTGCCCTCAGTCGCCTATTTAAGGAAACAATTAGCGTTTCAGATCTTCCAACATATTTCACTTGGAGTGGAGGAAGACACTTACTTACAACTGCTGACCTTTACTCTGAGTATCAAATTGACTCTGTCGGTGGAGCAGTAATGGCACTCAGGGGTGTCAGAAGGGGCTGGATTGTCCTGCTTAAGCTGGGGCTGGCACAGGGAGGCACCGGCAGGAATGTATTAGCGCCTGCAGCTTTGTGGGAACCGCTGCTAATAAGACACATTGTTACGGGGGAGGACTGCTGGGGAGCTGCTTTTTTCCTTACTGTTATTAGCATTAATTGTCCTTAATGCACCATCGTTTTGACAGTAATGAGCTAAACCAGTGGGTTATTACTCAGGCAGAGACTACATTTCCTGGCATTAAAATATTTGAGAGATGTTTGTGTACTGTGCAGTTGGAGGGGCTGTGTGCTGTGCAGCAGCTCTGAGTTGCCTTCACATAACTTTTATAAAATTAATATTTCATTAGTCCGTCTTTCTTTGTCCCTGTCTTGGAACAAATTAAGGCTTTGCTGAAGTTAGCCTGAATCATTTGCGTGTTAAGAGATCTATTTTCAGGGGTAGCCTCTCTCTTAAATTACACTTTTTGTTGTAAAGGAACTGCCAAGGTGATTGTGTTTGAAGTCTGACCTGAATAGTTTAGTTAATGTTTTTACATATTTTTCCCACAGGTTCCCTGTGAATTATTTTTTGGGCTGAGGGTGTGGGGCTGGTTCACGTGAGCAAACCTGTAATAACAAATTGTAGTATAAGATGAAAAATATCTTGGCAATGAAACTTTAATTCTCTAGGGAAGCATTTGTAAGCTGTGAGAACAAATGTGCTAATTAAAAACTACAGACTGCAGTAACTGCTTGTGTTTGAGAGAAGAATTGAAATCAGTCAAACCCACTCGGCTCAGTGCCTGGATGGGCTGTGGTTTGGGGCTGGGGAAAGGGCAGGAAATCATTTCTCTGCTTGGGGTTTGTACTGCACTTAACACAGAAGAGTGTGATAAATGGCAGGGCCTTATTGGCTGCCCTGCACTAGGTGATAAATGCTGTGACTCTGAAGGAAAGCTTGCTGGACAAAGTGCAGGTCTGCAGGAGTGCTTTGGCGTTTGCCTGCTGGTAATAAAATCAACAGAAACCTGTTGGGCTTTAGGAGCCAACAGAGGCAGAAGTGGTTGCTCTCTGGAGACCTCTTGTCTCAAAATGCTGTCCAGAAAGTGGAAGGACATATGCACAGGCAGTATTAAGTTGTATCATATGTGATGTAATCTTTAATAGCTGGTTTCTGCTAGTTCAAAAGGCAAACTAGTTGGATCTGGGTAGTTTCATTAAAAACAGCTCTCTCAAGGGCAGCTAATTCCAGCATGCCTGAGAAGTTGGTGTCTGCAGAGCTGGCTGCTTGTGCAGGGAGGAAGGGCATGGCTTAGGGTTAGTGACTGGTGCAGGAGCTTTGCCGGAAGGTGAATTGCTATAGATCCTTCTGTTCAGGTTAGGCTCTGACTTGGGCTTAGTTGTAAGACCCTCTTTGGGGAAGAGGGACAGAAGAGCTAAAGCATCTGCAGTGAACTTGACCATAATTGCTGTATGTAGAGTGCTCTGAGGACTTTTCTATTGTGTTTTGTTGCAGCTGAAAGTAAAAGTTTCCACAGAAGTGGGGATTACTAATGTGGATCTTTCTACCGTGGATAAAGATCAGAGCATTGCGCCAAAAACAACCAGGTAAAATGGTGTGGGGTGTGTGATCCTGTAAGGGCAGCCCTGACTCTAGACTAGAGCCTTGGTTTCTCTGAGCGCCAGGGCTTCTCTTGGAACATCACCTCAGTTCTGTGTGTTTTTTTTTCCTCCTAGGGTAGCTTACCCAGCCAAAGCCAAGGGCTCATTCACTGCTGACAGCCATCAGAACTTTGCTTTATCCTTTCAGCTGATAGATGTGAACAGTGGAGCTGAACTCATCCCTCACCAGGTTAGGACAATCTTTGTCATTGCTGTGTTACCAAGATGTTCCATCATGAAGCATCTGAGTTGACAGTTGCTCTTGAAAAGATATGATAGGTTTTGAGAAGCCTTATGTTTCTGACATGTACTGTGAAGATCACTGGTCTTGGTAGATGGGAGATTCACTTCATTTGTTGTATCTCTCTGTTAAATGAAACCTCTCCTGGCTCTGGTATTGTGTTGTATTTAACTCCACAAATTGAGTGCACATAATCTGCACTGTAAAAGCACACTTCTGATTTTTTTTTTAATGTAGATTGTTGGCCGAAAAAGTCCTTGAATGTTACAATCTTCCTTGCAGACTTTTGTCCGACTTCACAACCAAAAGACTGGCCAGGAGGTGGTGTTTGTTGCAGAACCAGACAGCAAGAATGTGTACAAATTTGAACTGGATACCTCTGAAAGAAAGACTGAATTTGACTCTGCCTCTGGCACCTACACTCTTTACTTGATCATTGGAGATGCCACTCTGGAAAATCCAATCCTGTGGAATGTGGTATGTAGCTGGAAGTGGGGTGATGTGGTTTTGACATTACTGACAGTCTAACAGGAGGGCATGGTACAGGCTTGGAAGCAAAAAAGCTCAAATGTTTTGTTCTTTTTAGTGAACCAGAATCCTTCTGGCCATTTATGGGTTCTGAGGTTTGCTGTTCATTGCAAGCTTTAAGTAAACATCAAAGCAAGATGGAAATTAACATTCATTTCATCATGTGGTAGTGCAGAAACTTCAGAAGGTTTGTGGGTTTGATTGCAATTTCACAGCAGGCTCTCAAGGTTTAACCTCTCTGTTCTTTCTCTGCTGGAAATAAGTCCAGTTCTTAATGATGGGTGAATGGCATTACTGCCTCTGTTTAGGAGAGGTTGCTTCTTAAAAAATCTAGTTCCTTTTTTTCAATTTCCTTTAAAAGTTATGTAAATCGTCGATTGGCAGATAAGAAAATAGGGCACAGTAATGGAATAGGTTTTATTAATACATTTAGATCTAAATGCATGAAGCTGCATGATTTCATTTCAGGCTGATGTTGTGATCACATTCCCAGAAGAGGATGCACCATCCACAGTCCAGTCCAAGAACCTCTTTGTTCCCAAACCTGAAATCCAGGTACAGTCAAAATTATGTGTGGAGAGGAGGCCTTAGTGTTATGTGTTCTCATCATAATTTATTTGTAAGTAGTGTAATTAAATGAAGACCAGAGTTACTGCTTAATGGAAAGAAATTTGTTGCAGTTTTCTGGTGCATGAATAAAAAAGATGTGTGTTCTACATGTGAGAGAGCAACTGGTGTCAGTGAGAAGACTCATACATGAAAATTTGGCCAGGTAAGCACCACAGAAATGTCTCTGTTTCATTCCAGCCGTCTGTGCTGGTGTCAAGCTAACAAGTGCTTCTGTGAGTGCAAGGAAAAGTTAACTGTGCAAGAAATCAAATGTGCAGAGACTGGAATAGACACTGCTTTAAAGAGTCAGTCTACCTTAAGAAGAATGGCTCTCATCCAGAGGAACCTCTGAGAACAGCACCAGGGCTGCATCTGATCATCTGGGGAGCAGAGAAACTGCTCTGTTGGAATACTCCTACTCATGAGTTGGTTTTGTTTGTTTGCAGCACCTCTTCAGAGAACCTGAGAAAAGGCCTCCCACAGTTGTGTCCAACACTTTCACAGCGTTGGTTCTCTCCCCACTGCTTTTGCTGCTCATCCTGGTGAGTGAACTGGGTCATAGAAAAACAACACTTTTCCCAATCCAGTCCAGAGTCACTTGGGAGGTTGGACAGCTCAACTTCCTGCTAAAACTCTTGGTTAATCATGACTGGCACAGCAGTGCTGGAGTCACAGCTAGCAGATGTCAGCATTGGTCTGGTTTGGTTTTTTGAGGTTACAGTCAAAGCAGAATAACACTGCTGCCAAGTTGAAGTAGGTGGATGAGTTTCTTCACTGTGCTTCAGCTGGAGATGGTGAATAACAATGGGCAGATTAAGTTATAATAACATTAGACTTCCACAGGAAAAAAGCAGTTATTCTGCTTCACATGTAATAAACCCATCACAAAATCGGTGTTATTTACTTCTATCAGATTGAATTCCTATTTATGGACATTTGAGTGTCTGTAGTTGAGACATCCACTGCTACTCACTGTATCATCAGGTCAGTGCTTTGAACTTAATGCAATAAAAAATCTCACTGAGGCAAGTTAAATCATTCCTTATTTGGAAGATGAAATTGATCCCAACAGTCATTTCCCGTTAGCCAGTCTCACTGAAAGCTGGCATTCAGGCAGTCGTGTCCTCTGGTCTATGGAGTTCACAATATACAAGTTGGTGACACTTCACTGAAAAAACTCGTTGTTGCTGCTCCTCTTTTCCACGCTTCATGCCTTTATCCTTTGTAGCCAAAAGCTAAAAATGATACTATGAGCAAACATCTTGTATCTATAAATGTTCTTTGGATGAGTCCAAAATGAGACCATTACCTTTTTTTTTTGGTATTTTTAATGGAAATTAATTCAACCAGTTAGAAATAGCAATGTCAACGTCTTTTTCACTGTTTAAATTTGAAGCAGTACTGTCTTATCAGTATATCTGAGGAACTGCATTAGGGCAGTCAGAAGTAGCAGGAGAAATTTTCACTAAAGAAGCTCAGCAATGTTGCCTTGAGCAAAATTACTACTCTCTCCTCTTGCAGTAGTAAACAAGTGCTTCTGTAGAGAATACACTGGATTCACTGAAGATCTTAAGGCAAACAGACTTGAAGGATACTGAAGCTTAAAATAAAAGCTTGTGTTTACAAGGCTGTTTAACTCCAGTTTTGCTTCTTTTCCTTTTAGTGGATCAAGATAGGTGCCAACATCTCCAACTTCAGCTTTGCTCCCAGCACCATTGTTTTTCACATGGGACATGCTGGTAAGTGTCAGAGGCTTTCTGCTGTGTTTGACCTCCTCACCTGGGAGTTACGGATGAGAGCCTGTGGTTAATGGGCTCGTGGTCTATTAACTCTAATGACATAACAGCATAACATTTGTTCTCTTTGTTTCCATCTGCCTTCCTGCTTTTCATGATTGTTAATATGGTGATAAACCTGTTTTGGCCATCAGCTTATAACAGCCGTCATTATCCGGGCCCCTCTCTCACTCCATTTATCTGTACTTAATAGAACTTCTTATTTCCAGAGGTCACACTTTCTTTATTGCATGTCTATCCTCTGAGAGCAGGGAGGTTCTGTGGGGGTTGAAACCTGCAGGACTCTGTTAACAGTGAATGGCTACATCTTCTCTTTAAAGCTCTTCCCGTGAAAGCACTTCAGGTTCTTTGGCTGAACCAAATTTTTTCATCAATTTTATTGTGCCCTTGGTCACACAGTTATTTACTGTCTTGGTGGAATTTCAAAAACATAGTAAGTTGGGAGAATATTGAATCTACTGATTTCCAACTGTCATTGTATTTCTCAGTCCAAATTGGTTTCCTTGGAAGCTTTATAAAGCTGTAAGCCCTTACAGATGCGTGAGGTTAATATTCCCTATTGAAATCTGGAGTATCCTCCTCTTTTTAATAGCCCTTAATGTCTATAATATGTCCATAATTCTGCCACAGGAGGGTTGGTTGCAAGCTGTCAGTGTCACATTTTCTTTCCAGAATGGGGACCCAGATGTCTTCATTCCCTGGCAATAATGTGTGGTCTTTAGATCTGCCATTCAGAGCTTCACAGATGAGATACAAACCAAATGCTTAGGCCTGGCAGTACAGTTGTTCTCAGGATAACAAATGGTTGATCTTTGAAATGCAGTTTCAGCCATGGGGTCTCTATTTTTTTTTCCCCAGCAATGTTGGGACTCATGTATGTCTACTGGACTCAGCTCAACATGTTCCAGACTCTGAAGTATTTGGCCATTTTGGGTGGCATCACATTCCTGGCAGGCAACAGGATGCTGGCTCAGAAAGCTGTGAAGCGGTAAGGGGGGACACAGCTTTAACATCAGCGGGGAGGAGGTCACAGGGTGCTGCTGTGTGTCAGTGAACACTGCTTTGGGCTCTTGGACCTAATGTGTGGGGCTGGGCTGCTCAGCCCCACTTCCCTGCCTCTTGAACTGAGCAGGGCAGTGAGCGGCTGTCCCCAGGGTGCAGCTCCTGCAGAGAGAATTGGCCATGTGGCATGTGCTGGAGCAAGCGCTTAGAATAATGTTAGATTATGAAAGCAGGAGAGGCCCAACTATTTGGGAGCTCTGCTTGTGATAAAGGTTTTAAGAGGAGGAAGGTAAGGCACGAGTAAATTACTGCTGTGTTCTAGCTAAGGGGAGATTGTGGAGAAAACAGAAGCAGCTGCTTATCAGCTGTGCAGCAACAGACAAGAGGTGACAAACACTAGCAAACCCAGGGAAAATTCTGCTAGATATTAGGGATACAGCATTCATTTCTGTGCTGGCATTGGATTCATTCTGCACACTTGTGTCTTCTGCCACACAGTGTCCTCATGACTGCCCTGGCATAGGCAGCAGCAGTTTGCTGACCCAAACTGCCAGTGCAGAGCATTGGTTAGAGATCACACCATTCCCTCTCTTTCACTTCTGCCACACAGTGTCCATGTGGGACTTCAGCTTTAGCCCTTTTGTACTAATGTAGCCTCTGACTTTGAAGATGATCTTACTGACTTGCTTTGCCATCATACCTGTGCTTTCCTTACTTTCCCCTTTTTGAGCCACTGGGAGCTTATCCCTGAATACCTATCTGCATAGATAGCCCTGGGTTCTCACTTTCTTGATTGCACTCTATTAAAACCAGGACAAGAGCTGTAAAAAATCCATAAGAAATATAATTTTTAGGGGGGTTGCATTGATTTGTTTTCTTTAAAACATCTCTACATTTATGGCTGTGTCAAGGAGGATGATTAATGTAATTAACCATTTCCATACTGTCCTCCCAGCTTTCTCAGCCTTGCTCCCTCAGATTTCCAGCCCTCTCCACTGTAGCACTTTGTCTTGTTTGCGTAACTTCCTATGGGAATTTTGTTGCCCCTGGGGCTGTTGTGTGATTTAATAATGTTTCCTTTCTCATTTAAAGAGTAATGAGACATTGTTATTAAGTGGAGATTGCCTAGGATACAAATTTGGGGGAAAATAATACAATGAAGCAAATTTCTAAGTGTCTTGGCTCAACCAGGGCTTCTGTTAGCACATAGATGTAGGTGGTTGGTTCCTGTTTCAAACCACTGCAGGGGGTGTCCGTGTGCTTTTTCACTGTAAATGACACGAAGCTGTAACTACAATGGCAAATTTGAAAGTAAAACTTCTCTCTGAGGCTAAAGTTAAACCCTTTGTACACGACTTTAAAGTTCAAAAAGACATCTCCTTGTGAAGATGCTGCCTGCCTGTCTCAGATGCTGAAGTGCGGTGACAATTAACCAGATTGCACTTTGAGGCGAAGCTGTGGAGGCCAACAGCAGGCATGGGAAGGGAAGGGGGCTGTCTGTATAAACCATCTTGTTACAGAAGTTACCAGAAGGCCTGGTTTTGCTTTTTGCATTTCTGTCACTGGGTCTGGTTCCTGGAACAGGGCTGCTTTCTTCCTTCCTGTCTTCTCTGAACCTTTCTCCCTCTCTCCTTTTGGCAGGATCGCTGCAGAGCAGAGCAGTAGGTTGGCAAAGTATAGAACGCTGCGGTAAAAGGGGGTTTGCTAGTGACCAGCTCTTCAGGAAGTAAGGGCCTTTTTGGATTTTGCCTTTCCCTGGGCATGCTGCCTGTTTCATTTCACCTCATCACTCACTCCTTTGACAAAAAATGTGTGAGCTGAAGCTGCTTCCCCCAGCATTGCTTATTTGCCTTTAAATCAGTCCTTGGATGCCCTGGCTGCAGCTGGGTTGGCATATTTAGCAGTACATGTTCTCTGAGACTGAATTGCATTTGTGTGATTTCCTTAACTGTCTGAATTCTGTGTGGTGATATGTGCACATGTAAATATGCTGTTGTGGGCACCAAGCAGCTCTCAGGTGATGAAATAAACCTAGTTTAAACAATATTGCTCCTATAAATAAATTTTTAGTAATGTCATCTGGAGGAGACCTGATGAAAGTGACTGATACTGGGGCTGTTCCCATCCTGCTGCTGGTACTCCCTGTCCCCACCTGCTGTGTTCTGGCTGTTCAGCTGCCAGGCACTCTGCCTGCTGAATTACATCCTCATTTTGGGTGGTGAGAGCTCTGTGCAGCAGAGCCAGGTCAGCACCACCTCTCTCAGCTGAGAACATGACCCAGTCCCGGGTCACCCTCCCATTAGACTGACCTGGTTGTGATGGCTCAGGCAGCAGCAGCTCCCAGCCCCCTCCATTCCCTACAGCCGTGTGATGGGTCTCCACTGCCATTTGCCAGCAGAAAGCCCTTTGTTTCCTTTCATTCCAAGAGGTGAGGCCACAGTTTGCTCTGTGCACACTGGTGTGGGAGGCAGGACTACCCAGTTCTGTGTGTGCATGAGGGCTTCATTCCTTGCTCAGTGCACTGGTTTGTGGTGGGGAAGAGGGAGAGCTTCTGGGATGGGTCCTGTGATGGCACAAATCACTGTACAGTGTGCTGCACAGGTACATCTCCTGAGCATCTGCTTCCTCTCCCATCCATAGTCAGTGCTCCAGGCACATGGGGAGTTGAATGGAGCCCAGTTTTTGTGGTGCAAATCAAAACTAGCCCTGGGAGGTTGTGCCACACAAGTGGTGTGCACTGTGGTGAGAGCTCCTGTCTGCAGATCAGGGAGTGTGCAGGATGGTTGCGTGGAAATCACCTGTGGAAAATTTGGTATCATGTCCCTCAGAAAAACACCCTTTTGCTATCTCCTCTCTCCCTGGAGTGTTCTGAGGTATTTGAGCACAAAACAAGCTACAGCAAGTTACTGGAGGGGAACTGGAGGTGGCTGTCGCTTGTCCTTGTAGATGACTGCTGTTTGCTGCTCAATCTCCTGGATGCTTCTCTTTAACGTCACTTTGGGCCAGTGGTTTGCAGCTTTTTAGTGGCCTGTTACCAAGTGCCTCGTGAGTGTGTTCTCCACAGCCTGCATGTTTCCTGTTTCTCAGCCTGGTATTTTAACTCCTTCATTCCTTATGGGCTGTAAGTAATCCTAGAGGGTCATGGAATCACAGAGTGGTTTGGGTTGGAAGGGACCTTAGGGTCCTCTAGTTCCAACCCCCCTACCATAGGCAGGGACACCTTCCGCTAGACCAGGTCACTTAGGGCCACATCCACCCTGGCCTTGAACAAATTCCAGAGATGGGACATCAACAACCTCTCTGGGCAACCTGTGCCAGTGCCTCACCACCTTCTGAGTTAAAAATTTCTTCCTAATATCTAATCTAAACCTGCCCTCTTTCAGTGTAAAACCACTGCCCCATCTGCCTGTATAAAACATCCCTCTCACTCCTTTTCATAAGCCCCCTTCAAGTCCTGCATGGCCACAGCGAGGCCTCCGTGGGGCCTTCTCCAGGCTGAGCATCCCCAACTCCCTCAGCCTCCCCTCAGAGCAGAGGGGCTCCAGCTCTCACAGCATCTCTGTGGCCCTAAGATCTTGCAAATAGCTTAATATCCACAAACCTTACATTAGATTTTGCTGCCATGTACAGTCGCAAACATTTTTCCTCTTTGCTGAGTTTTCTGATGCCCCAGCTATCTCTGTTAAGGGTGTCATGCTGTGTGTGCCTGTGTCTGGCATCATGGAAGGCAAAAGGACCCCAAAAAGTTGGGTCTGCTGTGCTAACCCTGCTTGATCTTCTGGGGGACTTGAAGATCTTTGTGTTTATGTGGACCAACGATTCCCAGCAGATGGATCAGCCCTATTAAAAGGAGAAGTTAAGGTACTTGCAGGCTTTGCCTTCAGCCTGGGGTTTTTTTGTTCAGTTCTGTAATTTAATAGGCACAGTCATCTCTTTTGCACCAGAAATTAATCTTCATTTTCTCTGACCATTTCCACGCTCCTTGAATTCCATCCCCCATTCCAAAGCAGTACTGGTTTTATCACTCAAATAAGCTGTTTTGGGGAAGCTTGTCCAGCAAGCTGCTTTTGAGAGAGAATGAGGGATCTGGAGACACTTTGTACTGTACAAGGAAGTGCTTTCTTGCCTGAAGAGTTAATTTTTTTGATTTTTCTTTCCAGGACACACTAGTACCAGAAGAATGGAAGAAATGTGGAAAAACAAAGCAAATTCCTTCAGAACAGAAGTGAATAAATAACTGAAAGGCCAGAAGAAGGAAGGCAGAAGATGCTTCTTTTTTATATATTAAGTCAAAAGGGTACCAGTTAAACTTTTTTTAAAATCTTTATTTTCATCATTGTGTTCATGCTACTGGAGTGCTTTTCATATGAATCTGGAAATCTTTTCTTCCCTGGATCCTCCCCCCTTCTCCCAGGACATTTGAATTTCCTTTCAAGAAAAAGGAAGAAGAAAATACAAATCTGTTTTTCCCCAGATGCCCTTTCCTCATCCTAGAGATTTGTGAATAAAGAGGAAAGAATGGTCCTGAGTGTTGTTTTGGCTGTCTCAGAGGCGGTGATTGGAATCTGGGCTCACATGAGAATGAGAAGAGCTTTTTCTGGTGGGTAGTTTTGTGTGTGAGTCATTGCTGAGTGTGAAGCTTCCTGTTCTTTCATGTCCTTCCCCAGGGGGCCGTGTTTATTGGGGGGGACTTCCCTCCTGCCTGTCCCTTGGGGGAGGCTGTGGCTGCCTTTCTCCACTAAGGGCTCTTCTCTCCCACTCCAGGCTGTGCCCAGCTGCTCTGGGCCCTCAGGGTCAGGCCCTTGTGGGGAGCCAGCTGTGGTGCTGGTGTGCCTGGCTGTGTCTGACCCGGTAGGTTTGGGGGTCCTGTGGGGGCTTCACTTTCTTTCCAGCCTCTGGAAGTAACCTTGTCACTCCAAAGATGAGTTTGATGGAGGTTGCTGTCTCTTGTATTCTCTGAAACCAAAAGCCAGGATTCTGTTGGTTGCCATGTGGGCACATTGGAGTTACTCAAGCTCTAATTTCCCATCTAATTACTCCTTTCAGGACCACCAAGCAGTGCTGAGGCAGCAGATTTGGGTTACTGAAGGACTTAGATAATAATAACCAAAGGCCTGAATCTCCTCCTGATGAGCAACTTCCATGTAGGAAACTTAACAGTTGCTCCTTCCCCTGCATCCATGTGTTGGCTCCTGTTCAGCCCGTGTCAAGGGCAGTTGCTTTTAAAGGCCTTTTGGCAGAGGAACCTTATCAAATGTCGTCTGGAAATCCAGGAAAATTACATCAGCAAGCAAGCATGTGGATAAAGGGTGTGGAGTTGAATCCTCCAAAGCATTTCACGTGTGTGAGACGTGACCCCACTTTATTAAATCCACCTTGTCTCTTCCCCATGCTGTTGCTCACACTTAGCTCACTGTTCCTGCTCTGTGTAGCAGTTCCTACCTGCTTGTTCAGTGTAGACATTATGATGGACCCACAGAGGTTTAATGAACTTCTTTGACCTCCTCTGCACTCCTTCAAACACCGGATCTCGGGCTGCATTCAAGTCCTCTGGGACTACAGGAGTTTTAGGCAAGAAATAACTAAGCTACTATTCATAGTCCTTTACCCTGGAATATTTTTTTTTAGCCTCGTATTTTGTTAGTCCTCGCTTAGCAGCTTTGTTTTGTAACTAATTCTGCTGATGCTTCATGCTAGGACAGAACTTTCCCTGTGCCTGCAGAGCTGCAGCATGTTACCCAAGGAAAGCACAGATGCAAGAGGAAAACCATGGAGTGCCCCTGTGAAGTATCTTCTCTAAGCTGTGTGTGTTGCTATTGATTTTTCTACTTCTTTGGGTGTGCATTAGGAAAGATTGTTTTTATTATTTTGGTCTTTTATTCCTCAGATATTTTTTATTTGCTTTATTTGTTTGTATATTTAATCTTGCAGAGTTTGAGCATTTGTTTCCTCATTTTGAAGTCTCTTTTTTTCCAAATAGCTGCATTCACCCACCCGTTTAACCACACAGATTTAATCACCCAAACACTTTCTGAAATGTTTTCAGTAGGTCTTTGATTTTATTGGGAGTATCCAATCCAGTGTTTGCATATGCCTTTTATGCCACTTAACAGAGTTTAATTTTTTTTTGCTACCATGTTAACTTGCTACTTTAGGAAGCTGCTTCATTTTTTGTAATTCCTTTCCTTCGAGTGAGTAAGTCCTAATGGCTCTGAGTGTGTGTTAACAGGTTAACAAGCCCATTTTGAAGCAGGCTACTCAGGTGATTCTTCTTTTCTGTGTTTCTGAAGCACAAGGATGGCTGATGTCTCTGACAGCTGCCTGCCCATGGAAGGGTAGCAGTTACCCATTAATGTTCTTGCTGTCACAGCTTCACTGATCTCCCTCAACATCCCCTCAATGTTTCCCATCCTGCTGGGTGCTTTGTAATACTTCCCTAGTGCTGGCATTGTAAAACCTGAACAGGGAGGCTGTAACAGATAGGGATTTGGTACAAGGATGAAGTAATTTCCATGCACACTGGAGCCTCCTATCCTAGAACTTGTTACCTGAGGAAAAATGAGATGGTAACTACTGCAGACTATCAAGGAATTGTTGGAGTGCAAGGAGGGAACTCTTCAGAGGCCTTAGCACATATTTATGTATCATTGTATTTCCAGCCTAGTGTTGTTACTGGTACTGGAGCTGGTGCCTTCATTAGCCCAGTTTTGAGTCATCCTTGGTGCACTTGACCTCTGTCTTTGAGGAGCATCTTCCATTCTGGGCCTGGAATCAAGAGACTGAGGTCTCAACAAAAGAGCCATCTTGACCTGCTGTTGGACAGGTTTATTTAGAACTACTCTTATTTCCTGCTGCTGATGGGAAAGCAGATCCCATCCTGGTGTTATTTACATTTCTGAAGACATAATTATTACACAAACAATACAGGGATTGGGGTGAGAGGGAGGAAGTAGCTGTATGAGATCACTGGGCTAATAACTTACTCCTTTAAAAACATTTACAGTTGTAGCTGTAGCCACGGTGGAGTTCAGAGCCACGGGATGGCACCTAACAGGACGTTGAGTTGAAACAGTGACAGCCCAATCTGATGCACAGGGATCTCCTTTAGCTCTGGCAGAGCTGTAACTTGAGTTTGAACTCCTCAAGGCTGAGCAGTAACCATAGGTGAGCTTTTTAGAGTTCTGCTGCCAGGGCTCTGTGTCAGGGAGCCAGGCAGCAGCAGCCCAGGGCAGTGTTTCCAATGAATGGGAGACGTGTGGATTCACGTCTCACCTCACCCTGATCCTTGCTGTGTGTGGTTGTGCCATCAGCATCAATTTAGAGGACGCTGTAATCAATTTACTAAGTTGCCTAAAGGTGCCTTTTGGTGGCCTCATATTTATTAATCGGGTCCTCAAACAGAATGACGACTTGGCAGAAATTTTGCTACGCTTTGTGATTTGAAACCTTAATTAGTAGACAGAATGTCCCCAGGATTAAAAGTGTATCAGTTGTTTTAGTCTCTGTGTGTAAAGCAGCCTGAGGTTAAACCACAGTGGTGGTTTTTTTCTGATTCAGCACAGAGCAGTATTTCAAGAGGGGAGTTAAATTGTAAAGACTGGAGTAAATTAAGTAGTGCATCAGCACTGCATCCCATTGATCAGATCTGAGGAGTGTATGCATCAGTTTCCAGCTGCTCACATCTGGGAGTGTCTTCACTGCCGTGAAGGGCTCACTGCACAGTTTGGTCTACGAGCTCTGAATTATTCTAGACAGAAAGAGGAGGAAAAGAGAATTACCAGAAAACTTCTTAAGCACACACAGAAATTTTTTCATCCTTTGGAGGCTTTTCTGGCTAACCTTATTTGTGGAAAGGTAACCAAGTCAAGCATGGCAAGAGAGATGCTGGAATGCCATGCTCTCGCAGCTGAATCTATACAGATGATTTGTGTAGAGTTCTGATCTTCCCCCTCTTGCCCAGCCCCTCTTTTGCTCAGTGTGCACACTGATCTCTCCACACCCCTTTATATTGTGCTGGCAGGATTGGACAGGCTTAATTTCTGTGGGACGGGGCAGTAAGATGAGATTGCTTCACACAGAACAACTGATCATTGTACAAGTGAAGGTATTCCCAAGGATGGACAGTTTGCTGGCTCTCAGCCCCCCAGGGCTGGCAAGATTTAGAGCATATTTCAAGTTCCAGCTGACTGTTTTCAGGAGGGAGGGATACAGAAAACAGCAAAACTTCCTCTGCTGTCCATTGCAGGGACAACCTGACATGTCCCAGGGACCTAGAGGCAGGTTCTGCTGCTGGAGGAAGACTTTTGTCTGTCTTTAGCCTGGCCTAGACACTCAGGCACTATCTTAGATAGCTTTGCTTTACAAAGAAAGGCTGCTTTGGGTTGCTGCAAGCCTGTTCCAGGCATCCACATGCAGCTTCACAGCATTTGTGGTCTGTCTGTTCAAGCTAACAGGGTTTTAGGTACTTGACAATATTCATTGCGAGTTTTTTTCCTCTTAAATTGCAGCAAGCACCTTTTCCATGGACAGCAGTGGGAGCTGGCATGGCTGAAGGAGAGCTTTCGAACCTTGAGTGCAGCAGCAGTGAGTTATGTACAGGATTGAGCTGGGAATGGTACTCACCAGAGCATGGGGAAATGGAAGAGAGAGAAGTATTTACATGAGCTTAGCCAGGGAGCTGGGAAAGCCTTCTAACCGACTGCTGTCGATGTCCTGAGGCCTATCAAGGAAAAGGACAGGAATGACGTAATTGGGGTCAAGAGAGAAATTCTCTTTTCTGCTACTATTTTACTGGATTACGAGGCTGAGAAGACAGCAGAGTGATGTGCTGCTGTGTGTGGTGCAGGCTGGCTCAGGACAGGCTGTTCTTATCTGCACCCTGCTTGGGGTCAGCCTTATTCTTTCCCTGACTGTTCCTGAAATGACACTTTATTCAGTAGTTTCACATCTGGAAGCCAGCCAGCAATAAGGACCGGTGTTCCTGCGGTGAGCAGAGAATTAGCTGATTGCCACCCACCTCTGGCTCTGCAGGATGGCTCCCAGGAAGTCCCTCAGTACCATCTGCTGGTGGTATTGGCTGTCCATCAGGATGCTGTCAGACTGGCGCCTGGTCAGGAATTCCTGCACCCCTTCCCCTGGGCTGCTCTTGCTGCTTCTGTTAGGTGAAGATGAGAAACACCTTTGTTTCTGAGATGCTTTTTTGTCCCTCACTCAAAGTTTGACTCAGGCTGAGCAGCACAGAAAGGGAGCCTGGTGGGACTGAGCTTAGGGCCGTTCTGCTTCACTCCAGCAAGGAATTGGTTGCTGTATTTGCTCCTTTGTTAGAAGATGGATTGGGGCTGACTTGCATCTGACCAGTTGGTCTTATTTAGTGGCAGTCAGTGATCTAACTAGCCAAGGGTAAGGGAGAGACTGCTCTCTGTGTTCAAACCAGGCCAGGGATAACTGTTCCCTACCAGTGAAGGATCATTGCAAGTATTATCTGCAAATATTATTGCTTGTTGGTATTGCAGCAGAACTTTCAGCTGATCTGATGCTTACAGCCTTGGAGGGAAGGATTAATTAGGCTGCTTAATGATAGCTGTGATTAGGGGGATCCAAGACTGTAGGGATGCAGGATGCCTTTCGGGATGTGGAACAGCAGGAAGATTGCTTCTGTTGCAGTGAAAGGCAGCTATTTCTGCCAGGTGCATGGAAGACAATGCCCAGGATAATAAGCAAAACTCAGCCCTAGGACAGCAGGGTGCTGGGGCTTACCCAAGCCTCTTGCCAATGATGGTCTGTAGGAATTTTCGGGCAGAAATCTGCCCCAGGAATTTCCGGTAGTTGTCAGTGAAGATGGCATCAGCATGGCGCTGCATCCTGGGGGGAAAGGAAGCGCAGTGTGAGCCATCAGGGAACCCTCCAGGTGAGAAATAACAAATCACCCCAGGTGTAGCAGTGCTGGTATCAGGGCAGGTAACCACGGCAAACACCTTGTAGTGTTGGACTGCATTAGTGTTGGAGGGTAAAAGGATTTGAGGGAGCTCAGTCCTGACATGGAGGCAGCAGGCAAAATAAAATGTCTAGGGCAGAGCTGGGCTGGGACATTCCTGTACTCTGCAGCAGCAGTGTCACCTCCTGGGAGAGCTGTGTCTGGGACACGGTGACAGGAGCCTCCAGCAGATCTCTAGCCTGTGGTTAGACCCCAGCTCCAGAAAATCCACAGGTAAGGGAAGCACAAATCACTCAGCTGGTCGCATTGTTGTAAGAACGAGTCCTCTGTGCTTCAGACAGAAATAATCATCCTCTATCTCCAGGCAGAGGTGGAAAGGAGAGGCTCTAGCATCCCTGCAGGTAGATTCCCAGAGCTCAGTGGAAAATTCTGTTCCCTGCAGGAGCCCTGGGCCTATGAGCCTTCTCCTGTCAGTGTGTCCTTGCAGGTGGGGGACAGCAGGACATGGCTCTGGACATGGGTGATGTTTTGGGACTAACTGAGCTGCTGGTCTGCTCCTGGGCTGGGGGGAGACTGTAACCAGCGCACTGTGCAGCAGCAAGGCTGGCAGGTGAGGTACAAACCTTTTCTCAGTGGGGTCTGTTAACAAACCCTCCTCCTCCTGCTCCTCTGCCAAGGGGTTATGGCTCTGCAATGAGCTGCTGTGCTGCAGCTGCAAGCTCATGGCCTTGCCAGCAACCGGCCCTGGACTGTACCTGCAAGACAAACCCCAGGCACACTGTGAGGTGAGCTCAGATGCCAGCTGGGGCTCATTCTTCTGAACCATTATTCCCTATTTTCCTGCTTTTTCTTTCTCCATTTGTCACCCCATCTTAGCAGTAACACAAGTATTGTCTGTCACTCTCCCCAGCTAGAAACTGCCCTGCAGCTCTTCCAGCAGTGAAAAGATGGTTGATAGAGCTGCCTCAAACACACATCCCCCTCACTGAGTTCCCAGCATCCATAAGCAAAATTCCAATGATTCTGCTATCAGTGTGCCATGGCTTTGGCACAAGGCTAAAGCGTTTTCTATGGGACATTGCAAATCCACATCAGAGAAGCCAATGCTCAGTTTTGGGCTTCTGTCAGTTTGTAGTGGTACAAAGCAATATTACAACTTCTAAGAGCCAACAAGGAAATACTTGAAATATTAATGAGTATTTGTAGAGTTCATGTACTAGAATATCTGCGGTTCTGACTTCAGTGCAGGTGCCCTGCAGCCACAAGTTTTAATCAGTGTTTGAGCTGGAGGTGCTGCCTGCTCTGGAGATTGCCAGATTTCCCTTTACAGAACCCAGCATTCAATTCTAAACCCGACTGTTTGAGCTGAAATATTCCATCAGGTGCCTGCCTTCTTTGGAAATCACCCCTAGGCCAGCAATGTACCCAAAAAATTAAGACAGGGCGAAGAAATAGGCCTAGCAAGACATTTAGAGTTCATCTGGCTTTCAGAAGTGCTGGCAACTTTAGTTTGGCACTTGTTTATTTTGCACAAAGTCAGAGATAAGGCAGAGTGAGAGTGTGCATAAAGCACTCAGCACTTACCTGAGAGCTGGGTAGAGAGGAGAGGAGATGGAGCATGTGACTAAGTGCAGGAACAGGAGCAGGGTGGCCTTATCCAGCATCTTCCACCCCTTGGAGTCACCTAAAATGCAGACCAGCCTGAGTCAGGGCAGTGAGGTGCTCTGGGCCAGGAGGGGAGGCCAAGTGCCACCTCTGTGTTCTCAGTCCCTCTGCTCATCTCCCAGCACAAAGGGACTGGAGATGTGCCTCTATGGTTGCGGTGCTTCCCGAGGCAGAGATGTCCTGGTGTGGCAAAGTCCTCCCCATGGCGTGCAGTTCCTGAGGGCACTGGCTGTGTGTGACCCCTTGGGAGCTGGTGCCTCCCTCGGGTTGGGAGGCAGGGCTGGTCAGGGACCCCCTCACTGACCTGTCCCACTGCTGGGGTTGGAGGAGAGCTCTCTCTCGGGCTGGTGCGAGCACCAGGGACCTCTGCACGGGCTGTAAAAGCTCCTGGATGGGGGCAGCATTTGGCAGGGATGTGAAAGGAACCTCGCTGCCTGCACAGGACCATCTGCAGCCAGCCCTGGGACCTCTCCTGCCCTGCTCTCCTGGGGACGTGTCTGCTCACAGGGCTGCACCTGCACGGCACAGGGCTGTGCCTGACAGCTGACTGGGCTGCCTCGCTGGCTATCCAGGGGCTGGGGAGAAACAGGGAAATCCAAATAAAATCCTGGGCAAAGGGGTAATACCGGCACAGAGGTAACCCTGGGAGAGCCATTTATTAAAGGCAAGTGCTGAGCTTGGTTTGCCAAACAAAACACAGACTGTTCCATCAGTCGTGCTGGGGTGGAGAGGGGACTGGACCGAAATGTGTCCCTGTGGAAGGGCTGAACTGCTGCTGTGTGCGGAGCAGCCCCCACCTGCCCCGAGCAGCGGCTTTGATGCAAGGTGAGCTGGGCTGAGCCGTGTGTGCAGCCCTGGCTGCGGAGCTTCGTGTCCTGGGCTTGGCTGAAGAGCTGAGAATGACTCAGGGAAGAGTCGCCCGAGGTCACACACCCCCGGGAGCTGAATGCCGAGCTTTTTTTTCCTTGGAAGCGAGCAACAGTAGGAAAGTATTTCAGTGAATGCTGCTCTTCCTGAGTTTCCATTGAAAGCGACTGATCTTTTGCTCAAAGAAGATTCTTTAAGAATGTGGATAGAAACCTTTAAAATACCAAGCTTCCCTGTTCTCTATCTTATTTTACACAAGAAAAGAGTAGAAAGATGTTTGATCTCCCTAAGAGGGGAAAAAAACCCACCTCTTCCAAATGTGTAACAATACTTTATTGTAAAGGGAACAGCTTCCAGATGGAAAGGGTCTGGTTGGACTTCTGATTGCTCAAGTGAACTTTCAAGCAGCGGGTTTTACTGATGGGAGGGGGCAGGGATGGAAAACATCATCAGTGAACTCTGTTTTCTGCTTGGACAGAGCAGATCAACACACAGAGAGCGAGGCTGATTAAGGACCTGTGGTCTTGCAAGTGGGTCTGATGTTGACACGGGGAAGTTAATAACAGAATTAGTGGCAGTGTCAGAAGTGCACAGACAGACGTGGGAAAAGGTGTCACTCTAAGAAAGGGGGTTTTTAATCACTAAGTCATTCTCAGCCCAGTCTCTGTTTCCAGTTGCTTGTGCTCCCAGATGGGAGCAGCAGCTTCCCCAGCAGCTCCCCTGGGAGCACCACAGTAGCTCCTGGCTCTTGCAGAGCTTCTTGTGCCCATGGGTGGCATCTCCTACCTCCTGCTCTATTAGAGAATCACTTTGGCCCCTCAGAGAGCCAACGAATGCTTAAAGGAAGGAAAAAAAGAACTTTGAAGGCATACAGGACTTCTGCTTTTAAAACAACTCCCCTGCTTCCCTTTCTTTTTTCCTTTTTAATTTGTTCTTGGAAAAACATGCTTCTTCTGTGCCTCTTCCCTAAATATCTTCAAGAAAATCCCAAGTCAGATCTTCCTAGATAAAGGAAATTATCTAAGGCATCTGTCAGTGGGTACCAGCAGCCTGTGGCACCAGCACCTATAGAAAGTGCCAACCAGGAGATTTAATCAGTACTAGAGAAGCTTCTCTGTGACTTGAGACGTTAAGTGCCAATGTAAATGAAAACCTAGCCCAACGTTGTCTGCTTCCCTTTCCTCTTCCTACGATACAGCCCTGATTACCACCTTTTTTCTGTCTCCGGCTTCCCTTCTTTGAATGTTGGGTTTTTCTCTAGAATTGCTTTTTGAACATTTGAGATCCTTTTTTTTATTTCTCTACTATCAGTTTCTTTGCAATTATTTTTTTATTTGTTTCTGGCTTTGTCCTTCTCCTGTCCTGCTTTGCCTTCTCTCCCTTAGCTACAGCCTGCTTTCAGATTTTTGGTGATGTCTGTCTCCCTTTTCCCCTTGGGAATAAATCAGAAATGAAAGTCCTTCATCCCTTCCCAGACGTGTCTGCTGTTTCAGAGGAGAAGCTGGGAAATTGAAGTGCCATCCTGTGTGCAGGCAGCTTGACAGCTCTGCAAAACATTGTCACCTTCGAAATTCTCCTGAGGTGAGGGACACCTTCACTTTCCATTCTGGCAGCATGTGAAAAAATGATTAATAAATAAATCCCCCTTAAGATGAAGAGCTTTTAGCACCATTCCAGCAGATGAAGCGTAATAGCTTCCTTCCATCCTGTGCAGTGGGAAGAGCAGCATTGTGACAGTGATGTTGGAGTGCTGAGTAACTACCTCTTGCCATTTCTGAAACCTCAACCTGAGCACTCTTAAAAATACCTCTTTGTAGATGAAATGAAGCTTTTGCCATGCCTGCTGTTTTATAAAGCCAAAACTTTTATATCGTGGAATGCTGCATTAGAAAAGCAGAAATCCTTTTAAGTGCCTCCCTGTGCCTCGTCGTGGCTGGCTTTTCATTACCTGTAACACACTGTCGTGTTTCTCCTCACACTTTGGTTTGGCTCAAACACAGTTTTGTTGCTGGGTGAGTAAAACATCGTTCATTCGCCAGGGTAAAAGGAATTCACATCAACATAGCAAAAGAGACAAACTGTGCTGCAGCTGGTAAACACCTAACATGTTTTATAAAGCTCATCTAGAGTATAATTCCATTGGTTTGCATTGATGATGTCATTCAATTATCGCTTCATTCTATAACTTGGTACAAAAACATATTGGTACAAATCTCGGTATGGCACAAAGGCTGTTGTACCCGGCAGAGCTAACTCCTGATGCCAGCTTTGATTGCATTTCAGTGGAATTTAATTGTCTCCAACTTTCAAATAGACATCATTCTGTTAAATGCACAGAGAGAGGCTCCCACTTACCGTTCCTGGAGAAAACAATCGCTTCCTAGATCAGCTCCTGCCCAGGTGCTCCTTTCCCTGTTGCGAATCCAACTTCTCCTCTGGAGCCCGCAGGGTCCGTGCCCCCGCGGTGCCGGGCAGGACCCGCACTCGTGCTGAGCAGGGAGGACACTCCCGGATCTCCCCCAGTGTCCTCTGGCTGCCAGGGAGGTGCATCTCTGCCTTTTATACCTGAGCTCCCTCAGGAGTCCCGTGGGCTTCCACGCGTCAGAGAATCAATTATCCTCCTGAATTTCAAAGGCTGTGTTTGCATCCTCTTTTCGTGTGTGTGCGTGCGGGGAGGTGGCAGGGAGGGGGTTATGCCCGTAGTCCAGGGTCATTTGCACTCTTTATCTCTCAAAGAGTGAACAGCAAATAACAGTAATAATCTGTCAGAGTGAATGACAAAAAATTCACTTTGCAAGGTAAACTTCGTTTTTCCTCTGCAATTGCATTTTTTCCTTCTACTTCACAATGAGAGTGAGTTAACCGTTAGTACTTTCTCACACTGCCTGAACAGGAGGGTTGATCTTTTTGCTATTTTATTTTTCTTTGATTATCAGCCTTTTTCTCCTTTTCCTTTGTTACTCACACCTGCATTAGGGGGGCAGTTCATGCTTCAGTCCCTCGCAAACATCACAGCTTCACACCAAGCACACAAAGCAGCTGAGAGCCCTGCTCCATTCATGTGCTCTGGAAAAAGGCAGGGGTCTTCCCTGGGGTGCTGCGTGCGCTGGCAGCTGTGCTCATTCCTGGAACAAGGTTTATGAAAGCCCCATTAAAACGAACACGGAGCCTTGGTGCCAAGAAGACCAGGACAGTTCAGAGGAGTTCAAAACGAGGTGCCAGCATGAGCTCCACCTGACAGATTTTTCATGCTGTCTTTACAATGCCCGGAATTGATGGGGACCCAGACCGTCCTGCCTCAGGGCTTGCATGACTCGATGATGGGAAGAAGTTTCAGCAGGTGGGATGACTCAGGTCTGCCTGCTGCCAAACACCTTCACCTGGCACCACACAGCATCACAGCTGTTGGTGGCAGAGAGGGAGTGCAGGGAGGATGGTGCAGCCGGTGTGCACATGGATGCCTGTGTGTGCAGGGGGTCAGAAGCATCCAGTGATGGTCTCAATCTGCTGTTGACTCTCATTGCTTCTTGCAAATCAGGCGGGCATATCATCTGTGTCATCCAGTGGAGACACTGGAGATGGGGATTTCTGGGTAGCACAGAGCAGGTTTTCCAAAATCCTTGTCCTGGTGCACACAGCTGCATGCAGTCCCTGCAAACTGGAAAGGGATTTTCGCTAGCTTTTTTTGAATCTGTTTGTATTCTCTCATGTGTGAGGCTGGTTGCACTAATTTTTCAGCGTGACTTAATTTTCTTCCACTGTCTTGGTGCTGCACTAGCTGAACAGATGAATCAGATCACGTTGTTAAACCAGTCAAGAGCCAACGCTATTTCAAGGTATTATCTTACAGCCTGGTCTTGAGCTAATTCTTCATCCAGCTGGCCCCATGCCTTACAGAGAGCTGCGTATGATACCAGGCAATATTTCTCAGATCAAGGAGAATCAGTAGATCAAGGAGAATCAGTCTATAACTGACTTGTTTATAGCTGCCTGCTGCCCAGCTTGGGTCAGGAGGGCTGGGATCCGTGTTCATATCTCATGTGAGCTGCCTTCACAGGAGGCTCTATAAAGCTCCAGCATCCCAGGGGTTTCCTTGTGCTGCCTGGGTTGGGTTCCTGTCACGCACAGCTGGACCCAGCAAGATCCACAACAGTGGCTTTGGGTTAATTGCAGGAGGCAGCAGAAATTTCTAAAAAGCCTCCAGGCTCTGTCGGGTGTATCCAGCTTAGGAGTTCTGCAATAGCATAAATAGAGCAGCTTTTCTGTCCCTGGGATTTCCTGTCCCAGCTTCAATCAAAATCTTCCTGTCTTCCCAGGACCCAGAAGGGTCATTTTTGTGGCTCCTCCACCAGGATCCACAGGCTCTCCTTCTGGCTCATGCAGCTGCTTCTGCAGCAGAAATGTCTGTGATCCCCACTGCTGCCTGGATGAAGATGCTACGGACTGTGACAGGATCCAGAGTTGTTTGAAGCCAGTTTTGTGTCCCTCCCTGTTGGTGTTGCAGCGTGTGTTTGAGCTGGCAGCTGTGGGCTCTGTTCTCACGGTCATTTTTTCAGCAGGGCTGTCACACACGCTGAGCTGGTGCCCCCTGCCCGTGCCAAGGGGCTCTGGCTGCAGTTCTGAGCTCTCCACAGCCCCAGAGATGCCCCCAGGACTATCAGTGGCATTCAAAGTCTAAACACACTGGCTGTGTGACAACATTCCTCACAGGAACTTCACTTTAGGGTTAGTATCAATAACAATTTGGCACAACAGATGACAAACTTGATTTGCAAAATGAACAGCTTTTTCTCTTTGGAGTATCTCTTGGTTTGTCCCTAGAGCCTTCCCAGTTTCTCCCCATCTCTCCTCCCTACCACAGCGAGTGCTGTCAGCATCCACTGGCTCCCAAACCAGGGGTTTGTAACACTCATTACCTGCCACAGATCTTTATGCTGGTAACGAGCAGTGAGTAACTCTCTGTTTGCCCTTTAAGCCCAAGCCTACACCAGTGCAAGCTTGATGGAATCTACAGCCAGGTAAGAGCTGCCACGGGTATCTTCAGCATCTGGAACTGCCATATTTTGGAGTCACATCCAAGCAGACCTACCCTCCCCACACTCCTTGGGTGAAGCACGTGCCAGCTGCTCTTACTTCAGTGCTTCACTGACAAAGGACACAGAGCAAAGGATCCTGAAGCAATTTCCCGGGTATTGATTTCCACTCAGCTTTACCTCCCCCGGTCTCCATGCCATGCTTTAAAAAATTGCTCCTGTCTATTCCAGGTGCACAACATAAGGGCCTCAGATAAGCTGAGCAGTGTGTGAAATGGTCCTGCCCACCTTATGGGGTTGAAACTAATGACAGTCAGAAGTAACTCATCAAATGGCAAGAAACCATCCTGTGTTCCCAGCTATCAAAAGCTTTTCTGCACTTCTCCAAAATGTCACACAGGGTGGCTTCTCCAGCCTCCACCACTTCCAAGAGAGCCCTGGGGACACAGCTGTTCCCTCTGGTTTGCTTTCCCTCGAGTGAGAGGTGGGGTGGTGACTAACTTGTGGCAGATGCCCTAATGGTGAATTAAACAGAACTGCCTAAGACTGAAAGTTATGGGGTTTTGCCTGGGTTTGCCATCATAGAGGTAGGATGGAACCCATTTTAGTTTAAGTGTCTTATCCCAAGTGGCAGAACTCAGGCATGTTATAATAAATTCATAATCATTTAATTGCAGCATTCATTACTGCTGTGTTCACAGTAACTTCATTTCTAAGTTCTTTGTAAAAATCCACTCATTTCTGTGGAAGGCAAGCAAGCCAAAATGAGATGAGGAAGATAAGATTTAGCTTGTGCTGCCAGTTCCTTTTAAGGAAGAAGCAAAAAAACCGAAACTTCGACCCAGCAGGTGTGGTGAGACTTGCCATTAGAAAATCATACGAGACTTGGTTTCTTCTTGGAAGGATAAAGTGCTGAGACTTAGATCTTCAGATCCTCCAGACTCAGTCATTTGAACATCAATAGCTTTCCTGAGGAGAATTTTCCCTGGAGGAACTCAAATTGGTAGGAAGCCGAATACAAACATTTATCAAAATAATCTCAAGGAAGGAGACACTCTGGATGAGAGCACTGTTTGCACTCTGAGAATGCGTCTGAAGCAGGGGATCAGATTAAAAATAGACAAAATAAATCAGAAATTCAAAATGTGCAAGAAGTGCTGTCGGAAAGGACTGTCTCATGGTGTTAAAAGCCTGCTTGAAAAGCCTACTTAATCTTCAAACATTAACTATCCCTGAGCCTGGACAATAGAGCAAATGGCAGCAGCCTGTGAGAGGTGCATCTGTCAGGAGGCCTGATGGGCTCTGCAGGTGGGATCCATTTATAGAGCCTGTACCTGTCTGGCTCTGTTTATTTCCTAGCAGAGCTCTGGAGCATTTCAGCATTGCCCAAGTGAACTGCCAAGAGTTTCAGCCAGGCATCAGCACGTTACACTCAGCTGTAGGCTTGAGAGTTACTGATTCCTGAATTTCTGGCTCTCTAAATACCATCTCCTTCCTCCTCCAACCCTGGCAGACAGAGCTGAGATGCCAGCAGTGAATGTCAGTAATTAGGGAGCTCATCTTTGGTCTTACCACTCTCATTTCAGTTTGGAAAGGAGCCTTGGCTAGAAGGTCACACAGCACGTTACAGCCAGAATCAGTGAACAGGGAGAGGCAGCTTCAATCCTTTGAAAAGCCTCTGATAAAAACCAGAATATAAGTGAGATGTAACTGGCATCAAGAAGGCAAAATGTGGTTTATGGAGAGGGAATGAGGAAGGCTGTGTTTCCAGTAAGGGATGAGAAATGAAAGCAGTTGTGAGTAATTTTTCTCCTGGCTGAACATGAATGTGCAACCTGAGGATGACAAGACCTTGGAGCACAAGGATCACACGAACAGTGAGTGGGAATAAAGAGGCCTCACTGCAAAGACATGCAGGAAATACCACAATGCAAACCAAAGAAGAAATGTAGAAAGGACTAAAAAGGGCAAGGATTATTTGGTTTTGGAGAAAGACTTCTTGCCTGAGCACTGTCCCTACTTAGAACTGAGTACTGATAAAATTGCCGTGTCCACTTGTTGAATCAGTCTTAGTTTTGAAACCCACTTGCATCTGGTAGGCTTTGGAAAAATCTTCCCTTTTTTTTTAATAAACAGCTTCCTTTTTTTGTCATTTCACAGTCAGGTGAAAGGAGTGGGTCAGTGTGATGCTGGTGGAAGGTGGGGAGCCACAGTGGGCTGATGGCACCACCTGCTTGTGGCTCCCAGGCTGGGGCACTCCTGACCTGGCCTGGAGGGTTTGGCGGCCTTGGGGTGAAATAAAGGGGGAGAAAAGGGGCAGGAGCTGCCTAAAAACTGGACATTTCACCTGCCTAATTCTACTTGGAGGGAGTAATGCCCTTTCTGTTGGGAAGAGAAGAAAAGGAATAAAATATACAGTAAAGAGTGTCTTTTCCCCTTTGTCTGCAAACTCCATCTGTGAGGACTGGAGCCTGTGAGAAAGTGTGTGGACAGAAGCACCAGCACAGTCAGTGTACTGGTAGTACTGGGAAGAATTTAATCTGTCTCTTAATCCATTCTGATAAGATCCCTCCTGACATTTTCAAGAATTATTTCTTCCTCCTCAGTGTTTTTTTTCACCCTAAACATTCAGTGTTTGGGAGCTAAGAAGGTGAAAGGGCAGAATTTACTGCTTTACTGAGCATTGGCATTATCCCTTAGCCACTCACCAGGGGCAGGGAAAGCTCTATTTAAGTGTAATTTTTCTCTCAGGATTTTTATGCCAGAAGAGTTTCTGTGTATAAGTGTCTCTGGCTTCTGCCACTCATTCAGCAGTGTTCTCCAGTCATCTGTAAAGTCTTCTGCGCTAAAAAACATGAAAGATTTCTAATCCAATTGCTGAAAATCTTTGAAATTGTTATCATTAATATCCACTTAATTCAAATGCTTGGTAACAGCCTAGAAAATCCTTTTATTCCAAATGCCATACCTTACTTCCTCAGTAGATAAGTAACTGATTAGGTTTTCCCCAAAGTATTTAGGCTCTCTGGCAATAAAGCTCTGCAGCAAAACCAACCTGGCACATCTGATAGAGTTAGGAAAAGGGCAAAACAAATCAGATTCTTTAAATACCACAAACGAGCAAAGCAGAGCCCAAGCCATTTTTCCCTTTGTAGGTCATCTTATCGAGACTTCTCCAGTTCAGAGCTGGAAACTGGGTGGGACATTAAAAATAAAGTCCCTGTCAAGAGCAAAGCCAGAAGCACATCTTAATTGTTGCTACCAGAGTATGTCAAGGGAGCAGATGAAAACCTTGAGGATAAAGAGAAACCCACCAGGGCCACATAATTGATTGTGGGATTAAAACACTCACAGGGATTTAGGGAGTGAGTACATTAACCCTGAGGTGTAAAGGCCCTGGGGTGCTTCTGCCATGGGCACCCAGCCAGGATGAGAGGACACAGCCTTTAGCTGCACCGGGGGAGGTTTAGGCTGGACATTAGGAGGAATTTCTTCACAGAAAGGGTGATGAGACATTGGAATGGGCTGCCCAGGGATATGGTGGAATCACCATCCCTAGAGGCATTAAGGAAAGACCGGACATGGCACTCAGTGCTCTGGTCTGGTTGATATGGTGGTGTTGGGTCGTAGGTTGGACTCCGAGGTCTTTTTCATCCTCGTTGATTTGATGATTCTGTGGCCCATGGAAGGGTCGGCACCCACAGGCTCCACTGCCCACAGCACATGAAGCTGAGCAACCCCAGGGGTTTTTCTGGGAGGAACATGGCAGTGAAGCCCCCAATCCCCCCACTTCCCCAGGGCCCCCAGGCCCCAGACCACCCCTAAGCCACCCTTAGCGATGCGGTGCCGCAGGGGGGTGCTGGGGGTGGTTACAGGGGTGGTTGATAGGGATGGTTGCCAGGGGTGGTTGATAGGGATGGTTGATAGGGATGGTTGCTAGGGATGGTTGCTAGGGGCGGTTGCTAGGGGCGGTGTTTGGGACGGTTGCTGGGGGCGGTGGGTGGGGGGGGT
>VZRV01001872.1:48278-64006 GCA_013398115.1 Falcunculus frontatus | reverse complement strand
ACTAGGGATGGTTGCTAGGGATGGTTGCCAGGGACAGTCACTAGGGATGGTTGCGGGCCCTGTTGCTAGGGCCGGTTCCCGGGGCGGTTGCTAGGAGCGGTCGGTTGCTAGGGAAGGGCCGGAAGCACTTCCAGAGGGCGGGAAGCGGTTCCGGGGCGGCGCGGGCCGGAGGAGTGGAGCGGAGCGGAGCGGGCGGTGAGCGGGGCCGTGCGGGGCCGTGCGGGGTTCTGCGGGCAAGGGGCGCTGGCGAGGGGCGGCGGTGGCTGCAGCATCGCTCCGGAAGGCGAGCGCAGAGCCGGGGGGGCCTCGCTGGTCCTGCCGCGGCCGGGCGGCACCGCGGGGGCTGGCCCGGGAGGGATGGAGGACGCCGGTGTCCCCGCCCTGGGGCTGCACAGCTGCTTCTCCCACAGCCTGGGCACGGCTGGCCAGCCCCCGGCCCCCTGTCCCACAGCTGGGCTCCTCGGCCGCGCTGATGGCCATGGATTTAGCGGTGCGGATAGGAATGGCCAGCAGAAATTGCTCGGGCTCTATTCCCCACACCTACTAAGCCATTTAAAAATTACAACTTGAGCTTTTTTGCCTCGTCCATTGATGGAATCTTTCACTGTGCTTTACTTCCACCCCAAAAAGATGCTAATATGTATTGCTTGAGCTGTTCCCACGGCTTTTTCCTATGCTAATTATTTCTTTAGTGCCAGGTGTTGAAGATGTCAGCTGGGAAACACAGCACGGCAAGAAGAAAGGTTTGAGCCTCTCCTGACTGGTGCATGGCCCTGATCCAAAAAAACATTGGTTTTTTTATCACAGAGCCTGGTCCTGTGCCATGGGGAGCAGCCACATCCTCTTTGGTGCTGTCACTGAGCAAAGCAGGAGCTGCAGCCCCGAGGAGCCCCTGGCTGGTTCTGTGGGGAGAGGATCGATCTTCCCAGTCCTCCAGCTTATTCATTGGGTATTAGACCACATGAATAAGCTGGAGGGGTCAAGGGCAGCTTCCTCTCAGGGTCTGGATCTTTATTGATCTGTATTGATCTGTATTGATCTTTAACTGCAATTTAAGAAGAACTGCTTTAAGTGTGACCATGGTGAGGTGGTCCAAGGAAAAAGGCAGCTGACAACCTGTAGAGGAGAAGAGATGTTATCCAAGGAATAGGTGGTGAAACCAAGTTTCTTGGGAACAGGGAGGAAGGCTCCATCATCCAGGGACCTGCTGGCTTAGGTGCGAGGCAGAGGCTTTGGGAATTGTGTGAACCACTGGAGTTTTTTAAAATGGAGGAATTTTGCTGAGAGTTTGGCTCCACTGATGGCAGGAAAACCAGTGGTCCGAGTGTGAGTCCTTGCCTGTGCAAGCAAGGACACTGCTGTAATTAGTTGGAGCACAATGCCAGGTCTTCTCTGAGCATGTTTCAGGGGATACTGCTTTATATGGTGGTGGCAGCTGCTACCAGCCCACAGGAGAGCTCTTGGTGCTGGTCATGTCACCTGGATTTGTTAGAGAAGTACTAATGCCCTCTAGGGAGGTGAGCTAGAAAAGGGGAAAGGAGGGGAGAGTTGTAGAAGATGAGGACAGAGGTTTTTTTGTTTTCATTGTATCTGTGTGCTGTTCTTGTTCATATCTGTGTGTTGTGTTTCAGGTGTGTGAATCACGATTATCAGTAGGAGTTTGCCCTGAGAAAACTCCAGGTGAGGAATGAAAGAACATCCCTTCCTGCTGTGTTTGAGGACAGGGACAGGCAACAATATTTTCAAAAGATAATCCAGATGAGATAAATGCAACTCAGAGGTGATTCAGTTTCTTGCTTAGGAATTGCTGCCTTAGTGGGTTGGGAGAGAGGGTGTTTCAAAAGGCAAAAGCAGTTGGGTTCAGCCACGTGCATGCAGGCTTTGTTTCACAGCACTGTGCAGCCTTTGGGACTGGCTGAGCCTGCGTGGGCCAACGTGGGTTCTGGTTTCATGTGCAGGTCCCACACAGCCCTTGCTGACTGAGTTTTAATCAGAATTTGAAACATTTTCTTTCACTGAAGTACAGTCCTGGACAGCACCTCGAAAGGTCACCTATTCTTATCTCCTGGTTCAAAAGCAGAATTATATATACCCACACCCCATTCCAGGCCAGTGCTTATCTGATCTGCTCTTCTGAACCACTGTAGCAGGGATTCCACAGTCTCTCTATTCCAGTGGCTGGCAGTCTGTGCAGTTGGAAATGTTTTCCCATCTTAAAATTCAAAATAACATTCTGTACTTCAGCTGAATGAAAACAAAATAATTATTTTTCTGAATTTATATACCCCTCCTTTTAGTATGTCACCAAGTGATATTTGCCTCTGATATGCATTGAGTTGTTGATTCTCAAATTTATCAACTATAACTTTGCTGGAATTAAATGACAAGTTTACCATCCTTCTGGACTGGGTCACATCTGCAGATTGTAACAATCTCCTCCCAGCTTGAGAAATGCAGAGCCTGCTTTGGAGATTTATTTTGGAGAATTATCTGGAGACAATTTCTGGGAGGCAGACTCAGCATGCAAACTGAGCTCACAGCCAAGCTTTAGTGATACAGAGAATTGTAACTATCAGTGAGCAGTGCTGATCCAGGGAATGCACACTGGGATCATCCAGGTCAGGAAAACCGAGTGGGGCAGTAATCACAGCTGAGTGTGATGGCATCTCAGACTAATTGGATTTCCCTTTGGGGACTTCCTGAGGCATACTCCAGCAATTCTGGCAGGAGAGTTCTCCCTGGTTGTAAAAAGCCATTAGTCATTCACAGAATGAATTGACAACTCCATTAGCAAGAGAGAAAGGGAGGAAGGAAGGATGGTCTCATGGCTGAGAAGCTTGGGACCCAGGAGATCAATATTTAACTCTGCCACAAACTACCTGTGTGACTTTTTTAAGTTACATGGGGTTTAGCGTAACCAGCCACTAAAGCCACACTTAAATTCATACACATAACTCATTCCTCTGCCTTCAACAGCTCTACTTCTGTGTGGTTTAAGTAGTTGGATTTGTAAAGCATCTAAAGCAACAAGGCTGTGACCACATAGACAATACAAGTAAAAATAAATAGTACTCACCTTGCATGTGTAAGCAACTTCAGGAAGAAATGTATTCTTGCTTATTAAGCTTTTCCCTTATTGTTTCATGAACATGGTTCACCCACAAATGGCCTAATACCAGCAGTTGAGGGCTGTTTTTGTAGGCAGGTGACAAAAGACAAACACCCAAATTAAACACAGCTTTCATTTTCCTTTTTGTTATTGCTGCTGTAGATCAAGAGTATCTTCAAAACTCCATGAGGGAGTCTGTCATTTTTGGACAACAGAAAGCGAATGCCAGAAAGGATGATGCAAAACATTGCTCTGTATTTTCCCCCTTGCAGTAACCAGTCTTCTTGAGAGCAGTAGAGGAGAAGGGTGCACTGACAATGGCTGCAGAGTTGGATTTCTCCCCACCCGAAATCCCTGAGCCCACGTTCATGGAGAATGTGCTACGCTACGGACTCTTCTTTGGAGCCATTTTCCAGCTGATCTGTGTGCTCGCCATAATCCTGCCCGTGTCCAAGTCCCACAAGACAGTAAGTAGTGCTCTTTAATATTGATACAGATGGGCAGAGTCAGAGAAAACAGGGTGGGAGGGAATGTTGAATAGCTGATGGAGACACAGCTGCCCCTACAATTGATGACAGTTTCGTTGTTCATTCTCTTTCCTTCCCTCTGGCTTTCCCATCTCCAGCTTTTGTCTTGTGATTTACCACCAGATAGGAAAGTCAGGAACAAATGTCTGATTCAGGGTTTCTCTTAATATCAGTGAAAAAAGCAACCTGAAGCACTGGCTTCCTGGCTGCAAGAGAAGGCTTTGTCCCAACCCACATTGTCATTCTGCTGCTGATTTGCTTCCTTAATTGCCAGGCAGGGCATCCCCTTTGCAGGACCTGCCTTTTAGGAGATGACTCTGGGCTCTAGTTTGTGTGTGATTTTTAGAAGCAAGGTGCAGGTGAAATTTCTACTATATCCTAAAGGTGAGGAAAACAGTTTTCAGGACTGACATCCCGTCCAGTGCCCAAGGGTCCTTTGATGCAGTTGGCACAGGAGAAGGTGAAAGGGAAAGGTTGAGGTGAGCTGTTCCTCTAGACTGAGGGATGTCCTGCACCTGCCTGGCTTTTCTTATTAAAGAGAAAAATGTCTGTGGTGTTGGGGACAGTGCTAGTGATCAGGCTGCAAGTTAGGTGCTTTGATACCGATGTTGTCCGAAGGCATATGGTGTATTTTCAGTAACAGCTCAGCATGGGGAGTCTTGTTTTCAGGCTCTTTATTGCCATGTTGGCTCCTTCCTGTGCAGAGGAAGCATGGAAATTTTCAGCCTGTTGGGGGAAGGGAGTGCCTCAGGACGAGGTACAGAGTGAAGGATTAAAGTTCATTACCCAGTTTTTCCACCTTCAACTACTGCTGTGATGTGATGCTGTCCTGGGAATGATGCTTGAATCTGGATAGGATATTGAGGAACTTCTCCGTCTTGGAGCCTCAGACTTTGAAGTCTACCTTGGTTTGGACATTAGAAGGCAGCAGTGTTCATGTTATGGCAGCAGCACTCTGCATCCTTGAGTAATAACCATCTCCCTGGAGCTGCCAGCTCCCTGTGCACTGATCACAGCCTTTGGAAAGCCAGCCAAGTCTCCTTCCTTGGAAAGCCACACAGATGTGAGATGTAATAGCCCAGTAACTTGAGAGACATTTGAACCAAGCTCTTTGATTAAAAGGATACTGTCAGCTGCTGCCTCCCCCTCCATTATCTGGAGCTCTGGCTTGGAAGCTTGAAACTCGCACGTCTTGCTCAGCCATTTTTTGTGTGTCCTTTTCCAGTTGGCACACTCAGGCTGAGAGAACCCAAGATGCTAAAGCAATATTTATACTCAAATGCATTTAATGAAAGGAGGCAATCTGCATGTGTGTGCTTTCTCAGAGGAGACTGGCGCTGTTCCCTCGTGTTTTCACGAGATAACTAGACTTTATTTCCCATGGCTGCAATATTATCTCTCATCTTCTCTGAAGGAAATAAGCATCACATCTCGGTATTTTGTTAGTCCAGGTGAAGAAAGCTTTGCCTGCAATTCCCTCCCTGGATTTTGGGCTTGGTTTAGAGGCTGTGAACTTCATATTCTTACTGCTGCTTTGGGGAACATTTTTTTGTCTTGCACATGATGGTGATTAATGTTTGGCAGAAAAGCCTGTTGACTGTTTCCATGCACCCTGGTGATTATATGTTATCTTTTCCTAATTCAAATAGTTTTCATTTAGTGTTGATTTTCTTCTTGCCTTCAAAGTTTTTCTTCTCCAAAGCCTGTTTTAGATACTTAAACTTTTAATGCCATCTCTGGTAACAAGCTGTTTCTGTGCAGAAACTCACACTCATCAAAAAGCACATGCAGAAGGAGCAGAGATGCTGCTGCTGCTTGAGTCTCATTAAATGTGGCCTCAGTTTGACATCAGTGTGTTCCAACAGAGATACCCAGCACTTGTTTCCTCGGGCTTATACTCAAATCCCCAAAGCAACCTGTCCGCAAATGGTAAAAAGAGAGTTACTGACTGTTTTGTAATTGATCCTTGTAGGACTCGGACAGTTTTGAGCCTAAGAATTCAGAGACGGTGAAGAAGCCAAAGGCAGCTGCTCCACAGATAAGCAAGAAACCCAAGAAGGAAACCAAAAAGAAACGATAGAGGTGTGACTGAGGAGCCTCCAAAGACCAAATAACCACCTATAATCATGCTTCCTCAGAGACAACATCAAAGGCAACTAATTCTGTTAATGGTTTTCCAGCATTGCCATCTTTTACTTTTCAGGGGCAAGGGACAAGAAACTTAGAAGAGTGGAAGGGTTGGGGTTCTGCCATAGATTTCTTACAAGCAAAGAGGACTTCACATATCCAGGACTTCATTTGACTTGATTAATGTGTCAGTCACCATTAAAGTGACTTCTTCCAGTTCTGATGGGTAGAGAGGGCTGTTGTCCTGGCTCTTCTGTGCTGGCTGGGATTTGTAGTAAAGTCCCTGTGGAAAGTGGAGCATGGGTTTGCTACTTTGGATACCGGTTTGTGTTGTGTTTTTTGAAGGCAGAAGGATCAAGTGGATCAAGAATACCACACTACACAGCTTTGTATTCATCTCTCTTGTCATCTAGTCTGAAATACATAGCTGCATTTTATGGCTTAATCATAATGCCTTTGTCATATTCTTTAATTCTTTAGGTAATAACTCACCAGATTCCAGACTACTGGAGATGAAAGCTTTCATTTCCCCAGCGTCGCTGCCTCTTGTTCCCCACCCATGCACTCTTCCTTTCTATTCCCACCTTTGAAAGCAGGTCCATTTCAGGGAACTGAGGCTGTGGTGGGGATTGCGATGACTACAAGAATCAGGAAACAATTTGGCTCTGGAAGGTGCAGAACTTAATTCCTGTGCTAGTGGAGTTGTTCTTGGAAACTTGTGAAGACCAGGCACTGCGTGCTGGAGAAGTGCTGCTGAGGTGGGAGTCTGGGAATGGTGCACTGGTGGTGTATCAGCCAGCACTGTGCTGTGGATAAACCCTCCTGCCAGCTGGCTGATCCCTGACCATGGGCCCTCTTTCAACACAGCTGGGGTTCATTGCACTTGCAAATTCCCTCCCAGCCTTCCCTGCCGCAGTCTGCACCATCTCCTCTGGCTGAATTCCTCCTGAGGTAAATACATTCTCAGCCTGAGGAGATGTGGTATTTTAAGATCCAAGGGGTGGCAGGCCAGCTGTGTACCATGACTGCATGGCAGGAGACACAGACACAGTGTTCCTTCAGGCTCTGGCTCTCCAGGCCCAGGGACAATCCGGTATTGGATTTAAATATGGCTAGACAGGACTGGAAGGAGATAGGTGGTGACGTAGCCACGGAGTCTCTGCAGGGCAGCTCGAGCTTCCTGATGCCAGCTCACATCTTGGTTTGTTTGATCAGGAATGAGTCAATGGGAGGAGAACCTGCTCTCTGAGGCGCACCCAGGGTTCAGAGCGGCTTTGAAGGAAGGGTTCTCCCTGGCAGGGCTGCAAGTCTGTGATCCTCTTTGCATACACAGGCTCCCATCCTCGAGTCACAAATGCCTGCTGAGCCCAGGTGAGTGTTCTTTAACAGGACGTGAACAACACGTTTACAGAAACCATCAGTGCTGGGAACAGCCACGTCCTCTGCTCACTCTTGTGTTTGGTGGGGGTCACAGATGGATCCCAGTACCAGTATGACTTCCTTGCTCCAGGCTCTCTGCTTCCCTTAGCCAGAATGCTGACACCAAGTTGCACTTCTTAAAATTCAGCTTGGAGTTCTGCTTGAAATTCTGCTTTTTTAAAAAAAAAATTTGAGCTACATGAAGGCAATAGCAGGAGGACAGAACAAAGCATAGGAGACACAAGCACTCTAAAGTTGCTTTAAGTTCTTCAGTACAAAGAAATACTAAAAAAAGTTCTCACGCAAATAACAAAGAACAGTGTTGTGCCATGAGTTTCCATGATGGACCTGTGCTCTGTCTCTGCTCTGCAGGGCGAAGAAAAGCCCTGAGTAGGAACTGCAGATCACTCTTTCCATTGTAATGCTTGAGGATGGTTTTATGTAAATTCCAGTTTTCTGCAGGTTACCTAAAGCAGGGGGTTAATGCTTTAGTGGAATCACAGGACACATGTTATCCAAAATACAGAGTCACTTCTACAGCTCAGAACCAGTTAGCAGTGGGCACTGTGTGGCTGAAATAGCAGCTACTACATCAGTGTCTACATCCAGCTATTTGCAGGCTGGCTCACTCATTGCTCAGTAGAAATCATGGATGGTGGGGTTTGGTTTTGTTGGGGGGAAGAGAGATGAAGATAAATTCCCCAGTCTGTTCCTGACAGCTTTATACGTATTTGAATGCTCTTGTTTGCTGAACTTAGAGTATGTAGAGATTACCAATAACCCATGTATTTTAGTTTATCTTGAAATGTGTAATAAATGCCATCAGAATCTTTGTTTAAAAAGAAATCCGTGTTTAAAGTTATGCTGCCTGTTCCGTCACATTCACGGTGAAAACTGCCAGAACTCCCAGACTATAGGAACTCAGGGACATAAATAACCTATTCATTAAAATGATCCATTAAGGGAAATCCTTTCACATCCTTTAATCTGTGAGAAATTGGTTAGTTAATACTGGCAGGCATGTGTGCATCTGTATCTGTGTTAGACTTGGAAGTAGCAAACTATCTCCCAGCACAGCTTCACCTTCCTGGAAGGAGGGAGGAAACCATCCAGTGACTAAATCCATTTGCCCCCCATGAGAGGTTTTTGGCTCCAAGAGCCCCCATGAAGGTGGCTCTAATAAAGGCATCATTTGTTAATAATGCAAGCAGGGGATTAGATGGGGATTCAGTAGGCTGGTAAAAGGGATTTTCAGGAGCCCCTCAGTGTGCAGCTGGAGCTCAGGTTTGCATGGCTGGAGCGTGGGGCTGTCTGGTGGCTCTTCTTGGCTGCAGTGAGACCAGTGTGGTAGCCACGCTCTGGCGAGTGTTTGTTGGCTCTTGGTAGCCAAGCTCTGGCAAGTGTCTGCTGGTTCTCTCACCAGAAAACCAAAGCAGAGAGAAGGACTAATGTGGCGACTCCTTTAATTCCCAAGCACTTTTCTCCAGGCTGTTTTGTAATTAACATCCCAAAGGGAGCTGAAGACCTCATTAAGTCAATTTTATTGAAGGGGAGGTTTTCAAAGGTCTGTCTCCAGGTACCTGCCAGTAGGCAGCACCTCTGCAGCCACACCTTGCTCTGCCACCCAGAGCCAGGAGCTGGCTGAGGGCTGGATTTCCTCTGCCGATGTGTGTCACGGAGTTCCTGTCCCTCAGCAGGACATGCTGCAGCTCTGAAGAAGCATAGCTGGGAGTTGGGAGTTCTTTCCTCTGTTTCTGATCACATTCAAGCAGCTCTGCCTCTCTGGCCACTCGAGAGCTGTGGCCGTGGCTGTCCCCTGGAGCTGTCCCACGCTCACAATGCATCCTTGTGCTCCCCCAGTGCCAGCAGCACAATCCCTTGAGACGGGCTAATAAGTAGCTCGTGACTGGAGTTCCAGTTCACATAGTTCAATTAAATCCCTGTTAATCTTGTTCAGACCTAATTTACTTTCATTCTCATACACACGCCTCTCTCTGCTTCAGAGAGATTCTGGTGAGGTTCCCTGCTGACAGGACTGAAGGGCCCGAGGCCCCATCAGGCACGGATGTTTGCAGAGCAGCCCCCTTGTCGAGTCAATAAGCTCAGATTATTTCCCAGCCTGTCATGAAGAATGAAAATACTCCTTCAGTGCCTGGGTTTAGGGAGGGTCAGGCTATCCGGCAGTGCTTGAGGAGACGATAAGGAAGCTGTAGGAGGGGAGGACCTGCTCAGTATCTCTGTTTGCCAGGGCACTGCTCAACCATTCTGCTGTGTGCGTGTGTTAATTTTTGGACAGCTGGGAGCTGGGGTGCTGGACTTCTCTCCTGGGAGCATCTCTTCCACACTGATACTTCTTTCAGGCAGAAGTTGTGTTGTTCACAGCCTGTGGCCTGCAGGGATTGAGATGACTGTATTGATTTAGTTGTTTGTTTATTAATCTCATGAGGCATCAGAGACTGACTGCAGTGAGAAAATGGGATGATGAATGGAGAGTGCTGGAGTACAGAGCATTGCTGTGTGTTTGATGATTAGCTTGATTGCTGGCCTTGGCACTGGGAAGGGATCTGACCCTCCTCTTCCTCATGCAACCGTGAGGGATGATTTGTTTGGGAAACATTCCCTTTCTTCCTGGCCACAGCCGTGGGCTGTAATCAGTGTTTGCATTCCTCCTCCAGCTGACAGTCACTGCAGGTCCAAGGTCCAGCTCTTCTCTGGCAGTTTGTGGCTTTTGAGTTGTGGTTTGTGGGGGTGTTTTCTGGCTTTTGGTACCCACGCCACTGTGCAGTAGCTGCTCCAAGTGTCTCTTGCTTGGGGCTGGCAATTGCAGGGCAATGAAATCGGCTTCCTGCCTCTCCCTTGAAATTCAGCTGATTTTCCCATTCTGTGATGATTCTTCCCAATCTGTGGCTTTTCTGTCACCATAAATCACTCCCATGACCCCTCTTGTTGCTTCCAGCCTGTAGACTCACATCCACTGCAGTTGTTCTGTCCTTGCAGACACATTTTACCTGCCAGTGACAGTGGGCATTACCTGCTGTTATCAAGGACTGATATGAAGGAGCAGGTGGAAGAGCATTCAGGATGGAGAAAGGTGTCCCTTTGTAATCTTTGGTGATGATTTTTTTAGCCAGCAGATGTAACAGCTGGGGAAGGAATTCTCCCTGCCTTGGGTACACCCAGACAGCTGCGCCAAGCACATCATCCCTCTAAGCCATGAGGAGCCAAACCCATCACACACCACACTTCCGAGCTCGTGGTGAGTGAGTGCTGTGGTGCTGTGTGTGCTCCACACCACCCGCTCAGATCCTGCTCCTCACCAGCACAGGCAGGATTTATCTTGTGCAATCCCAAACCTCTCGCAGTGCTCACTTCCCTCCTCACAGCTTCCCTGGTTTCATTTACTGCCTGGAGGCCCTGGTGTGGCTTTGATGCCCCTTGCAACATGCTGGCCATCCCTGGGAAACCACAGTCCAGGTGAGGACTGAGCGATGCAGAGCAGGGGGTGGGAGCACAGAGGCTGACAGGCTCCTCCATGGTTTCAGTCCAGCCTTTCTGGCTGGTGGGTACAAGGTAAACCTGCTTTGGGTCACATCTGCTCTGCTTTTTAAAAACATCTGTTGCCTGATTAATGTCTCTTGTTGTACGAGAGGAGCTCAGCTCCCAAATGGGGGAGCTGTGGGTGGAAGGGTTGAAGGGCTCTCACTTCTCCCTATCTCCAGCTCCAGGCAAGGAGCTGTGTCCTTAGCACTGTGCTCTGCTGGAAGTCCTATTTGCACAGCATTCCTTTTTTGTGAAACCTGCACTCTGGACATCTCCATGTTTCTTGCCAAAGGCTGTCCCAGCCTCTGAGCTGCCACTGCCGTGTCAAGTTCAGCCAGTCCCAGTGCATGGACTGGGGCCATGGAAGGCACCAGCAATGGCCTGAGACATCTCATATCTTGCCCAAGATACAACCCAGGTGTCCCTGGCTCCAAGGCTTGTTCCTGGTGCCTTCCCTTTGGCTGCTGCTTCTGCAAAGCCATCCCAAGCTTATAAATTCACCTTGCCATGAGCCAAAGTCCAGAGTACAACAGGCACCATCGAGCTCTGGGAGGCAAAGCCACTCCCGCAGCTCCAGGAACCATCTCCAGACATTTCCTGCTGTTATTTGTGCCTCAACTGTGGCAGCACAGGCAGGAGCTGTGCTGCTGGTGTGGAGCCTGTGGGGTCACATCCCTCTGACTCTTGTCCGTCGCTGGGTGGGCCCACGCTGTAGCTGAAGGGCCGGACTGCAGATACTGGGGTCTGCGCATGGCTGTGATTCCCACGGAGCAGCTATTTGTGATTCTGTGGTGGCTCCTTTGGTGGCTGAAGCAGATGTCCCCCAGTGTCAGGCCTGAGCAGGTTTTGAGAGAAGCTGCAAGCAGTTCTCATCCCTACCTCCCCCCTCACTTAACTTGTTTTAAACTGAGCTCAGATCCAAACATCATATGGTTTAAGTTTTTCAGATTCAGACTTTGGCCTCCTTTGCCCATCCCTCACTCTAAGGACCAAGACTGGATGATTAAGGGGAAACACCCTCATGTCTGCTCCGGCTCTGCTTTCCTCAGGCTGCAGGCGGGCCAGCAAGCAGCTGGGTGCTGGCAGGGAGGGAACGTCACAGCCCTGGGGCAGGGTCACCTGGATGTGGCCACCAGAGCTCTGCACCAGCCAGCCATCCTCTACTGCTCTGCTACCAAATCAAGCCAGAAGCAGGGCTATAAATCTCATCTGCATGAGCTTCCTTGGGTTTTTCTGAATTTGTCTTTTCTATGGACACTAAGACTGGCCAAAAAGCAGAATTTCCATGCTGGAAGATGCCAGTATCTTGTGTGTGGCTTTCATGCTGAGCTGAGGCAAGAAGCAAAATGTGTCGGATTTTTGCCCAAATGAGCTATTCCAAGACACTTAATTCAGATTGTATAGAAGCATATTTTATCAGTCAGAAACCTGACAGGAAATGTTGTGCCTTTATTGACCATGCAGATAATTTCAGCCCACAGCTGTTGAACTCAGAGCCTCCTTATTAAATATTTGCATGTCACCGAGTCAGTGGTTTCCCCGCAGCCCTTTCCCCCAGGGAATTTTGCAATGACACTTCCTGGCTGGGGCTAAGGGCCCCTTTTGCACAGCAGATTGTCACCACACTGAGGGACACAACAGGTCCTGAGCCCTTCTGGTAATTTCTTCTCAGCTGCCCCTTTTTATCCTATAACCTGCAGGATGCTGGCGATCGCTGCTCAGCTCCTGCAGCCCTGATGCTCAGTGTGGGAGAGAATGGCCAGAATGAGCATTTCTAGCATGAAATATTGCCAAATGGCTCATGCTGCAGGGGTTATTCTGGTCAATCCCCCTTAGTAAATCAGCTTCTGAGCTTGAAACTGCAGCTTCCCTAACGGGGCTGATGGTGCTGATCATTTCCCATCTCACACTCACTATTTGCAGGGCTGTAAAGCTCAATGATTGTAAAATCTCAGGGCGAGAGCTGTGGTTGCCTCTCTCTCTCTGTCCAGCACCTCAAACACAACCATTATATTATTAATAGTAATAATTCCTGCAACTCTATTTGGAATTTGCAGTGAACAAAGTGCAGCCTCAGGAACAGAATCCAATAGACAAAACTTACTCACGCGTGCCAAGTGGATGCTTAAAAATAAAGCTGGCTGGAGATGAATAGATGTTTTGTTGTAAATCCATAGTTACTTTGGGGAGGTCAGGGCTCGGATCAAATACTGGACTCAACAAGCACCCTCTTACCTCACAGGAGGATTTCAGGAGCCCTGTGGAGCAGTTTGATCTGCACACCTGGAGGGGGAAGGGGTCACGTACTTACTTACTTACTTACTCATGAGCATGACAGCATCTGCCCACAGTAACTCTCATTCTTCTTGTTCCTGACGAAACTTGTGTAAAGGTCAGCAAGAAAACACAGAAATACCTGAGCGTGTCTTCATTTCTTTTTAAAGTATCATTTCAAGACGTCCTGTAATAACTGAGCCGCTGGAAATACTCAGTGCTACTTTTGTTCAAACTGAAAGTGCCTGGTTTTCAGTTGCTGTAACCCTCTTCCTCTCTCTGGGGCAGGTTTTATCAGCACTATTTAAAAGTGAAGAGTCATATCAAGAAAATAAGTTTCAGATGAGAGACTGAAATCCCTGGTGGGGTTAAAAAAGTAATAATTGTGCATTAGACTGCTTGAAGATAAATATTTGGAGTGAAGCAGGAGGCAAAGGGAAGTGGGTGGCCAGGGGGTGTCTGTCAGGCTCAGGACCTCATGTCTGAGCCAGGAGTGTCCTGAGGTGTGTGGGGTTGCTTAAATGGTCTTAAATCGCAGTAGCACCAGCACTGCATGTTTAATGTCAGTCCTGTGAGGGCACATTCCAGCATCTGAGCCCAAAAGATAAGAGTCTGGGTTTAGAAAGTGTCTGTAATTTTAGATTTGCACATTGGTGTGATCTTAGAAGAAGAAGAGGTTGTGTCGTGGACTTGGTCTGGCGTGTTGAAAGGCGCAGTGCTGTGGGTGTTTGCCTTCCAGCAATGGGCCGGCACCGCCAGAGATGGGAACTCCGATTGGGAGGACAGCCTGGAGAAAAGAAGTTGATTGTGAAAGAGAAAAACAAAATACAAATATTTATAAGTCATAATTGCATCTTAGATTTGGGTCTGGATCCAGTAGAGGCTGAGTCATCCTCACCAGCTCACCCGGGGCTGGAGCCAGGTCCCCACTCCCCCGGGGTGTTCTCCCCTCCGGCAGCGCTCCAGGCCTGCGGAGTGGCTGCTCCTGGGATAGGGAGGGACAGGGGAGCGTCCCCGTGTCCCTGTGCAGCACAGCAGGAAGAAGGTGAGGGGCTCCTCATGCATTGGTGTGACCCCCTCTTTTCCCTGCGGCACGTCCGTATGGGTGAGCAGAGCAGCACCCGGGACTGCCCCACACCACCGGGGGAATTCAATTCCTTCACCCCGCATCGGATGAAGAATCCTTCCCTACACATCCCCACGCCGGCTGAATGGCAGAGCGGGTGGGCTAAGAATTAACAGCCCCCAAGCCTCGGAACAAACCGGGCTGTGGTTGGATGCTCTGGCACGGAGCAAGCAGGGCTGGCCCCCCCAAACCACACACGCCACGGGTGTCCGGGGAGCCCGGCCGGCCTCTCCCAGCCCTGGGAGGGAACCGGGAAGGAAAGCGTCTCCTGCCCGGCCGGAGGGACCTTATCAGGGTCAGCTCCTCCCAGGGAAGGGCCCCTCACAATGTGCTGGCCACGGGTGATGGATCGGCGCGTGCATGACTCCTTGTTCCTGGTGACTCATGGATTCGCTGGCCTTCGCCGGTGTCATGGGAAATATTTTTTTAATAACTCAAAAGGCTAGGGGGAGTGGGAAACAGAAAGAAAAACTCCACCACATAGTACTCTAAAACTTGTTAACTTCCCAAATTGTTTCTGAAGTGTCAGATCTTGCTCAGAGTAAGGAGGATTTTCAGAAAACCCCCTCGGAGTGGCTGCAGGGTAGGTCGGAGGGGTGGGCAGGGATGGCAGAGGTGGTGCTGGCTGTGGAAATACACGGGTCACTGGAGCTGGCCAGCAGTCGAGAGTGCCGGATAAAAGAGCTAAATGGGGGTTTAAGGAGTGGACTGCTTCACCCCCTTTCTTCCTGGAGGATAACGTGACAGGGAACGCTTCAGAGGATCGCCAGTGGGGGAGGTGGGAGGGCTGCCAGCGCCGCTGAGCTGGTCGGGCAGCCCCGACGGGCTGGGTGCAGGCATCGGGACACCCGGCTGAGCCCCGAGCCCGTGTGTGCCAGGGGAAAGCTGGGCATTTCCCACCTCCTACTGCTGCTGGAAGGGGAAGGTGCTAAGGAGCAACAGCAGGGATGGGTGGAACTGTTCCCGTGTGCCCACCTGCCTGAGTGGAACTCAGGGGCACACACACCTGAGGGTGTGATGCTGCCAGCTGGGGACTGGATCCCCCAGGAACACCCACAGCTCCACTCTGCCTTGTTTTGGAGGCCGGCTCCGGCTGCAGGGGCGACCGGGGGTGGGGGGCGTTTACCCATAAACGGGACAGATGCCCCAGCGGAGCACAGACACCGCTGCGTGCCTCTGCTGCCTCCAAAGGGCCTCACAAAGTTCCCCGCGTTCCCAGGGAGGCCCAGGACGTGGTTTATCTTCGCCTGCTTTTCCATCTGAAGTTTTGCCTCCTTCTGATTTCAGAGCAGGGAGAACGTGGGTTGCAGCCCTCTGGGAAGGCGAGGTGTCCCTCCTGGGGATGGGGAGGTACAGAACCTGACAAAACAGCGTTTCCCCTGCAATTCGCCGTGTGTTAGAGCTGCTGAATAAAGCGAAACGCAACACAGCCGGGATTCAGCCTCCTGACAATCACTTTTGTGTTACCAGCTCCGGCTTCCAGGTAACACACCAAGCCAGCCCGCCGGGGCGACCAGCGCTGGGCTCGGGTGGGAGCACCCCCAGCCCCTCCCCCGCGGGGCGACGCGCCCCGAGGACCGCGGCCGCCGCTCCCACGCGTGTCCCC
>VZRV01001872.1:7868-47735 GCA_013398115.1 Falcunculus frontatus | reverse complement strand
GGGGGATGCCCGCAGTGGGATGCCCGCAGAGGAGTCCCGCGGGTCGACGGGGAAATGCCCGCGGTGGCGCGAGCTGGTTGTGGGTCCGATCGGGGTTGCTGGCAGCTCGGCAGGGAGGCGATGGGTCCAGCCAAGGATGCCCAGGCTGCCGTGGGGCAGCTGTGGGTCCAGTAGCGTGGGATACCCGCAGCCCGGAGAGCTGGCTGCGGTCCCCACAAGGATGCTGGCGGTCTGGCGCCGGGTGTCGGTGGGGTGGCTGTGGGTCCAGCGGGATGCACAGGGTCTGGTGGGTCAGCCGTGGGTCCGGCCGGGGGTGTCACTGCCTGGCGGGGCAGAGCTGGGGACGCGGGGGGTCCGGCGGGGCGGCCCCGCCTGCCTGCAACTCCCCTTTGTTGTGCTCAGGGGCTGTGGGGGACCCCCGGGAGCGCAGGGCGGGGACAGCCGGGCTGTATGTAGGCCAGGACATGAAATATTCATCGCCCCCCTGCTTTGATGTCTCGTGATCCGCTTCCCTTGTCGTGTTTGTTCACCGGTGATTCTGGGGCCAGTGTCCAGCCCTGGTGGACCTAGCAAGTCGTGCCCCTCGCCGTGCCCCTCTCTGTGCCCCTTGCCGTGCCCGGCTGGCTCTTCTGCTGGGGGGCTGCAGAGCCCCGGCTTCTGCGATTTAAGATTTCATCCAGTCGGGAAGTTCCCCATTGCAGCATGGGTGATCCAACCTCCATGTGTGGCTGCAAGTGGTGGCAGTCCCCACTGTCACAGCCCCCAGCATTGTGGGTTTTGCTCTGAGCCACACTGGGGTCGGGGTAAGGTTTTATCCTGCTCACTGCCCAGACAGGCTGTGCTGCATCCTGGGGCCACTTGGGATGGACACGGGAGGCAACCTGCAGGGATGAGGCCACTGCCCAGGGCTGTGTGCGTGGGGACAGGTGTGGTAGGGGGCTGGCATCCTGTGCCGCTGATCCTGGCATGGCCCTCTCTGGTGCTGGGCATCGTGTCAAGGAGCTGTACAGCCTCGTGTGAGACCTGCTGGACTGAGTGGGGATCTGCTGCATCTCCCTGTATTTTGCTGGCCCCCCCCACAGTGCACTCTTCCCTGGCGTTTCCTCACCCCGGTGGCTGCTATGGTGTGCCAGGGCTCAGCCCTGGACTCAGTGCCAGGAGGTGACTGTGGTCCTGGTCCTGGTCCCAAAGATGCTGAGCAGCAGTAAAGGTTGTAGGTGGCAGGGAGCAGGTTGTGCTGCCCTATGTGTGCTATGGCCCATCCTCCTGGCTCCCCAGAAGTGATGCAATGGAAGGGACATGATGTGACATGCGGCCAAGGGGTCCCTCAAGACAGGTTCCACCACACTATGGCATTAGGAGCTGGGGTGGTGGGTGCAGAGCACAGGGCTGCCTGAGGTGAGCTCCTGCCTGCGCAGCAGGGACAGGGACAGGACAGCACATAGCCAGCAGTGCTCTATCAAACTGCATGAAGGTGGCAACAAAAGACTTGGTTTTTCTTTCTCCTGCCCAGCTGGTGCTCCCAGAGGAGGAGGTGCTGGGGGTCTTTGTTGCTCTCCTCTCAGCCGAGGAGATACCCATTGCCAGCAAGACCAGTGTGAGAACCAAGTCGTGGCAAACCTTCCCAAGACCCAGCCATTAATGGTGGGAACCCATTTGTCTCTGCCAGGCTTAGAGACCCCCCTCAGAATGCAGTGGCTCAACATGTGCCCAGGTCCCCCACGCAGCAGGTGTTGGTCAGACAGTCACAGGGCTGCCCAGGAAGGCGTGAGGAAGGGGATGTGCAGGAAGACATCAGCGATCTTGCACTTTAAAGCAATATCCTTTCTATTATTTCCACTGTGGGGCTGCTCCTGACACCTTTGCCATAGAGTTTGATCCTGGCTTACCTGTGCTAAGCCATCAGCTTCAGCTGGCTCCAGATCCAGCCAGAGCAAAACCTTGGCACTTGGTGTCTGAGCCGAGGCTCGTGTGCTGGCTCCCCGGGGAGCTGAGTCTCTGTAATCATTAGCCAGTTAATGCTTTATATATCAGGAAAGAACACCTTTGCTTGGGAGATCGAGGGTCAATTCTCACTTCCAAGCTTTGACCTGGGAGCAGCAGGGCAGGGGCTCCTCCAAACACCTCCTGGCTTTGCCAAAACAGCCTAAGACAGGGTTATTTATGGGCTGTGCAGCAGCAGCGGAGGGAAGTCCAATGTTCCCTGTCTCGATCGTTAGTGGCCTTGCAGTGCTCCCTGTGTGATGGAGATGCCCTAATGATAGCTCTGCCCTTTAATGACTTTGTGCCAGAGTGATGGAAAATCATGGAGGTTCCGCAGGGAGGCAGAAAGGGCCATCCCAGCCCCTGGCTGGGGAGCTGGGAGATGAGACGAGGAGAGCTCTGCGGTGTCTGACCAGTCTGGAGGCTCTGCTGCAGAGACAAGAGGGTCCTTTTCTGCCTTGGTGGCATGGAGGGGACATCAGCGATCCTGAGGCAGGGATGGCCTTTAGCAGCATCCTGGGCAGCTCCTGTGAAGCAGCATCATTTCACTGGACTCACTGAGGCAAGGAGGGGATGAACCATCGGGCTCCCACACCTCCGAAATCCCATCTGCCTCTCCCTGTTACTGGTGTGGGATCCTTCCTGGCCTTTGAAGTCATCACAGAGCTAAACTCTTAACTAATGAGACCTGAAGGACTTAGTCCCCAACCTCTCATTTAAACAACCAGCAAATGCCTGTAAGATCTTGAAAGAGAAGAGGCAGGAGCGAGCAAGCAGCCTGCACCTCCTCCCAGGCTGTCTGAGGTGGGGGAACCTGCAAGCATCCCTGGGACAAAGCACCGGACTCCTGGCACAGCTGTGGGAAATTGGAAAGCCTATCTGAAGCGCTATTGTTTCCTGTGCTGTCTATTTTGCAGCTCGGTTTCCAACTTGTTTCTTTATCTCTTGGAACAATTTCCCATCTGAGCTCACTTCCGCAGTGCTCTGCATCTCGCTCCGAAGCCCGCCTGGAGATGTGTCCAGCGTGCATCCCATCGGAAACGGCCTTGTCAGACAGCTGCACATCCCTGCACTGCTCCCTGCAGAAGGCAGCCCTTTAATCCCATGCCCAGAGAGCAGCTCGGACCTCTGGATGGAAACAACCATCCATGCATAGCTGTTCCTGGGACAGGAGCACGGGTTGTCACTGTTTCCAGTCCAAGCGTCTCTTCCCGACCGCCTATAGCTGTGGGTGGTGCAGTCCAGCTCCCCGGGGCTCGTGTCTTGCTGAAGTTTCCACCCATCAGCAAAAAACATGCCGCGTGTCACGGGGCTGTTTTAAAGCCTTTGGTTCCTCATCGCTTAAATGGGCAGCAAACTGGGAGATAGTCCAGTATATCACAGAACCACCACAGGGTGGTTTGGGTTGTAAGGGACCTTAAAGCTCATCTAGTTCCATTTCCCTGATCATCTAGTTCCAGACTTGCCCAGAGTGTGCTTAGGAGGGGCACCCAGGCCCCCAGCTCAGTCCCAGGTTGGCACAGTGACCTTGGTGCTGGCTGCATTGGGACCCGGTGCCACTGTGCACATGGCTCTGCACACGCCCGCTTTGCGAAGAAAACCCTGAAACAGATTTCAGGAACAAATGTGGTTTGAACCTGGGCCAGGAACCGGGACCTGCAAATCTGCGTGTTGCACTGACTTCCCTTCAGGCTATGGAGGATCTGCTGGCTGCTCTCGCTGGGGAGCAGGGAGGGGTTTTTGAGGGCTGGGGGCTGGCCAGGCTGCCAGAGGCATCGGCCGCTGGGCGAGGTGGGGCTGGTCATTGATTTTAACTCAGCCCTTAAAAACATCTGCCCGAGCCCCTTGACTCCACATAGTCTCAGTAGAAATGAAGCATCTGAAACATCCATAGGCTGGCACGTGGGATTGGTGGGCTTGTCTGGAGAAATGTGGGGAACAGAACTGCCTGGGCGTTTAAGACAAAAAAATGAGAAATGGGGTCTGTGCATAGTGAGCCTGCCCTCACCTCACAGCTGTGGGCCCCATGCCAGGAGGACACGGCCATGGCTTTGGGGTCTGCAGCCAAGGGGGACGTGTGACGCGGGGACATTTGTGACTTGGGCTGTGCTGTGGTTCTTTCCCTGTGCCACAAGACTCAGAGGCTGGCCCTAAGCTTCCCAGCCCATGCTTGACTTGCTGTAGTCTCACTCCAGTGGCCATGAGGTTTTGGCTGGCCCTGAGCCCCCTGTGCTGAGGATGGATGGATGGATGGATGGATGGATGGATGGATGGATGGATGGATGGATGGACGGACGGACGAAAACCTAACTGCATACTGTGAAAATAGCTTCCACCCAGCACAGCTGCTCCCATCCTTCCTGCTTGGCAACCTTGGCCACCAAAACCCTGGGCAATGAGGATAAAAGCCCATTGCTGCATTGCCCTCCACCGTGGGAGAGGTTAACAAGTCCAGCCTGTCCTGAGCAATGTGTCCCCCTTCCCATGCCACGCATCAGTTTGGGGGCAGCATGACAGGGTCAGGTCAGTGCTAAACTGGTCGTAAAAATACATCATCTAGGAGCACCCTTTAGCAGTAATTTGGGGTTGGAGGTGTAACGCTGTGTCTGGGTTTCACTTCTCCACCTTGCTTTCCCACTGCGTTCCTCAGTTTCCCCCAGGAGCACCTGAGAAGCTGCCATTGGAGTTGGTGAGGTTTTACACAGAGTGTGTTCCTCAGTTTCCCCCTCTCCCAGCCCCAGCTGCACTGCCCTACCCCATGCACGCACCACGGGTAAAGCCTCCCCTTAGGCAGGGCAAATAGAATCTGATCTCCATGAAGCACAGCCACCTTCCTCATCCTCAGCTGCAGCTGCAGCCAGTGCCAGCAGCAGTGGGGTCAGGCAGTGCTCTTCTGGGCTTCAGATGTTCCCGGGTGGAAGCATGTGCTTGCTGACTTATGCAAAAAAACCTACACGAAAAGGCTGTTGGAGTCACTCCCTGCTCAGATGGGTCCTTTCTTTCCCCTGCCCATTGGGCAAGTGCTGGTGCGGCCCTGCTGTGCTTGGAAAGGGATTGGGAATCCTTGGCACAGCTGGGGGGAGCTTCCAGTGAGCACACTGCTGCATCAGGCAGGGAGGGTGGCATGGGATCAGGAAGGGTGCAGATGTAGCTGCAAAAGTCACTGCCACCAGGATGAGTTCCATGCTCCAACGCCATGAGCAGCTGAGTTTGGAAGTGTGTGGGGTGGGAGGGCTCAGGCTGCTGTGACCGGTGTGTGTGGATGGGGCTGGGCAAGGAGGGCAGTTGCCTGCCCAGCTGGCTGCCTGCACAGGTGCAGGTGTGTGGGGGTGTGCACGTATGTGTACACACTCCTCTGAGCCCTCTGGGTGCTTTGGGGGTGGGCACAGCTCTCGTGCTCCCGTGTTGTGGTCCAGGGGGGCTGTGCTGAAGGCACCGTGAGCCACAGGTGATGGGAAGCAGAGGAGACGCCCTTCATCCCTTTGTCCCTGCATCCCTTCATCCTGTCCCTGTAGGATGAGCAGCACGAGCGAGGGCTGGAGAGATGCCATGGGAGGGTGCAAGGTCCTCGTGTCACCAGTCACATCTGCGTCATCCATAGCCCATCTCTGTTCCCCTCCAGGACTGCAGCGAGCGGTGCCAGAGGTGTGCAGAGCCCAGCTCTCTGCTCCAGGAGTGACAGGGATAAAAGACACCAGCTCAGCATTTTTCTTTGTTTTTCATCTGCTCGGGCTGTTGATAGTGAGCACCGTCTGGGGCTGCACCTCCCAGCTGGATCCTCTCTGGCGTGAGCATCCCGCTCATCCCGGGAGCAGCTGGCAATCCAACACAGCCTTTTGGGCTTGGGAATGCTTTTTGGGGCTGGCTGATCTCCATTTGCCCCTCAAGACCCTCCCTGGTTGCTTCTTCTGACGCATCCTGAGCGATGCTTTGTTTTGGTGGTGCAGATGGGAGTGGCTGTGGGGACCAGCATCTCTCAGGGCTCTGTTGCCAGCCATGTCCTCAGTGTTCTGAGGCCAGAGCCACAGTTCCATGCTGTGATCTGGGTATGGGACCTGGTCCCGGTCCCATCCATACCCACAGAGGTGAAAGTAGGAGTGGAGTGTGCATTGCTGGAGGCTGATCCCGATCACCCAGCCCTGACCTGCAGCCACACGTAGCATTTGTGCATCAGGGCTGGTGGCTCCACGGTTCCCCAGAGCATGAGGCTTGTGTTGGGCATATGCCCCAAAGTCCCAAAGTAACCTGGGAAAGTAATCAGCATTAAATTTGCTCTGTGGGATCCTGCTTATTTATTTGAAAATGTTCAGGGGCCTGCAGAGTGGGAAGTGTTTGAAATCCATGACAGAGGCCAAGGCTCTGCTTGGCTTGTCCTTCATCCCCTCCCATTGCAGTGAACCCCAGCATGTGTCCTGCCAAGTCCCCGTGGCTCCAGCTGGGAGAGGGGCAATTCCCAGCTCTGTGGGTTTGTGTCAGGAGTGCACATACCCACATACCCTCCCTGCATTTTCCCTTTTTACCCCCACTAGTGTTTCAGTTCCTGTTCCATGTCAGGAGGGCTGTTGGGAGGTTTCCTGCCACAGGGGTCCTGGAGGACCCTTCAGCAGGGCTGATGGGGCGGTAGCTCTGGTCCTGGAGGGCCAATGGAGCCCCGGGAGCTCCTTGCCTGGCTGGACTGGATGGGCTGGTTTCTCTGAAAGTGGAAATGTTTTAGCAGTGACGCCAGCGTGGCCAGGGGTGGTTGTAACTTGCTCGGATCTGGAGCTTTTCTGCCTCCTGCGTTCCTTGCCCCCTTCCTCCCCCTGCCCTGGAGATTTGCCGCCTGCCTGCTCTGCCATCTCGCCCGGGTCAGAATGGGTGTGGCAGCCCCGGAGCCACGGCAGACGCAGGTGGCACCACTGTTTTGTCCGGATCTGAGACACCTGTGAGTCACATCGGCCTCCTGCTGCCACCTGCCCCTTCCCCAGGAGCCGGGCAGGGCACGGAGTGCGCTGGGTGCTGCCTCAGCCATCCCCGGAGAGCACCCGGGGTTGATGTTCACTTCCAGAAAGCAGAAGGAAACCACATTTCCTGGAGCCTGAGGCTGCCTATGCTGGGAGAGGCGCTGCAGAAATGGGGAACAGAAATCACCCCTCCTCCTCCAGGGGCCAGCTCGTGTCACCAAGTCTCCATCACCCCCTCCAGCTCGGCCAGTCCCTTGTCCTGGTGCTTTACCTGGAGGAGGATGGGAACAGCATTGATGTGATGGGCCATGGGAAGCTGAAGGATGAGGTGGCAGGCAGTGGGAGCTCAGAGGTGCCTGCATGCCTGGGGGCAATGTTAAAAGGGCACATTTTGAGGAGTGTGGAGCCAGAGGGCTGTTTTAAGGGAAGCATTGCCCCGTGGCTCCAGGCAGTCCTGCTGGCCAAGAGCTCCAGCTCCTAGTGCCATTCCAGCTCGACATCAGAGTTTCCCTGCCCAGCATTGTCTCTTCCCAGCCCCACGGGCACTTCTGCCCTTGGAAGAATTTCCTTTCAGTTTCCTTCTCCTGGACTTGGCAGGAGGAGAGCGGTGTCCTCATCACCTGCCTGGGAGAAGCCAGCTTCAGGTTAACGCAGGCCAAAGGTTTTGTGTGCCTTGGAAAGCATTTGCTGGAGCTGGTTGGGCAATTCCTGGCTTTGGCTGGTGTCCTGGTGGGAATGCTGGAAGTGCAGGCTTGAGTCAGGCTGGGAGGTGCTGGGAGGCATCCCTGCTCCGACCCAGAGCAGCGCCAGCACCGTCAGGCTGCACAGCACCCAGCCAGCTTTGAGCATCTCCTGCTGGGAATCCCCCCCACCACTCTGGTCCCTGTTTCTGTGTTGGACCACCCTCAGGATGAAAAAGCTTTGTTTTCCCTTCTCTAATTGTTGGATGCCCTTACAGTGCAGAGAGGATGCACCCGCACGCTGACGGATCCAAAGACGTGGCTCTGTCGGTCCCCAGGCCTGCTGCAGTGCAGTGATGGGGCTGTGACAAGGTGTGGCAACGGCCACCTTCCCTTCTCACATCTCTCGGTGGAGAAAAGGCTTAAAACTGAGTGCTCAGCTCTGCACCAGCAAGCACAACTTGCAGCACATTCCGCTTCCTGCATTCAGCTGCTTGCATTGTTTCAGGGAGATAAGGCTTGTGGCTTTCTCCTGCCAGCCTTATGCAGGATGGTGCTTGGGGGTGCCCAGTGTCAGGATGCCCCTGCCCTTGCCTGGTTTTGGGGTGCTGTGGGGGTAGGGGGGGCACAGCCTTCAGCTCTGTGTGGCCACTGATGTTGGCCCATCACCCCAGCAAGCCAAAATCTGCCTGTGGAGGGGCTGACCCTGTGATGGAGGGGAGAGCTCAAGCTCCCTGCATGCTCTCAGTGTGCAAGTTTGGAGTTTCCCAGTTTCTTGGCCACATGAACATCCAGAATTTGCTTGTGTGCTTCTCAGAGGTTTGTTTTGGTCTTTTAAACTCCCTGTTTTGACATGTCTTTTCGGAGGCGTTTTGCCTCGCTCCTGACCCTGACTCTCCCCCATGCTTAGGGGGAGTGAATTTGGATGGTTGATCTAATTATCCTCTCCCCTTTTGTGATGCACTGGCCTCTGCTGTCTTGGGCTGTGGAGCTTTAATTAAGATGGTTTTAATTTTAACGGGAGTTGACAGGGTCAGAGAGGAGGGGTTGGGACTTACATCTGTAGGGAGTGTGTAGTTGGGGCCCCGCACAGCAGCTGCACTACCCTCCCTACTCCAGCCATTCCTTCATCTGGGAGAGCTCTCCATCAGCTGGGGGGAGCCAGGGGACGGATGGAGTTCCTTGGCTCAGGTGCCTTCAACATGCAGTTAAGGGTGAAGCAGAGATCCCAGACAGGCATTGGGGACACCTGTCTGTGGCTTCCCCCGTCCCCAGATTGGAGCTGAGAGATGAAGTGAGCATCTCTGCATTGCTCCTCCTGTTTTAGGAATCAGTGCAGGTGAGAAATGAATGTCCTTGTGGAGGAGAAGGGCTGGAGGCACAAGCCAGACGTGGCTGTGTCAGCCGGGCAGGTAGAGGGTCTGCAGCATCACACCCCATTTGTGGGGCTGAGGCAGCAGCTCCCCCTTTTTGCAGTTCCTGGGATTCATTGCAATGAGGCTGGTCCCAGCCTGGCACAGACGAGCCTGTGTTCCCTGTCTTCTACTGAGCAAAGCCTGATGGCATGGGGCAGGGGGCAGGAATTGCTTTTTCCGTGGAGGGTGCGGTGGCTGGCTGTATTTGGGTGGCAGAGGGGGTGGTGGGCTGAGCCGGGGCAGGGAGGCTGTCCCCAAAGCACCGGGGGCTGTGCTGCTGCTCGCTGGCCCCCAGCTGTGATGCTTGCCGTGGGAAAGGGCAAAACCAGGAGCATCTCCTGGGACAGAGGGGGAAACTGTTCTGTGAGCATATCCGGGGCTGTGTGTCCTACCAGAATGTGGGGAGGGAACAGAGAGCGATGTGGGCGGGGAAGGGGGCAGAGTGCCACTTTAAGATGATTAAAAGACCCCCTCGATGTGGTTATGGCAGCACTGACCAAGCTGGGACTTCACCCACAGCACTGACCCCGCTCTCTGGGGGCATGGCTGGCAGGGCCACCACCGCTGCCACTTCGTGCCACCCACGCAGGGGGACACGGGGGATGGCAAAGTGCCCTTTGGCTGCCTCCAGCCTGGGACCTCTGGTTTAATGGCACCCCTTGGAGGCAGCTTCTATTGGTCCTGCACGGATCTGTCCCGGCTGGCCCCTGGCCGTGCTGGGAGGGGGTTGGTTGTGTGCCAAGGGGACGGAGGGGCTGGCTGTGTTTGGGACCGCTGCTCCGTGCCTCTCCCTGTCCCCGGTGCCGGCTGCCATGGGCTGGGTGCCGCCAGGCTGCTTTGTCTCGCCCGCTGTCCCGCACGCTTCATTTTTCAGTCTGGTATGAGACAGTTGCCGTGATTAATCTCACCGGGGCTCTGCGAGCTGAGGACACGGCTCAGCTCGTCTCCCTCCATCAGTGGGTGGGTGCTGGTGCTCCCAGCCCCTCGCCACTTCTCCTCCAACACCCCTCACCCTGCCTGCCGGCGGTGCCGCTCAGCACCCACCCGGCTCTGGAGCAGCTCCAAGGACAGTGCCTGTTTTGCCAGAGATGTTTCCCTCCCCAAAGCTCGGTGTCTGGTGTTGGGCCCCAGCCTGTCGCGGCATTTCCCAAGGTTTCTGCCTCTGCTGTGTTTTGTCTGCTCCCAATCAGTGTCTTTTGTTAGTGTCTTAGCAAAGACGATAAGATCGCTTCCCCTCAGCGCCAGCCCGCTGTCAGCCCGCCCGTACCACGGCCATTGTATCCTTGAGCGATCCAGGCGCAGCGGAAAGCAGCCGGAGCGGGACTCGCCGGGGAGCTGCCGGTTCCCCTCGCTGTTGCATCTCTCCACAGGGAGGTAGGGCAGAGGATGGAGCCTTTTCCTGCCACCCAGCTTACCAATTAATTTTTGGGGGGAGACAGCCTGGAGCGTGGGTGTTGGAGGCGTGGGGATGCTGGGCAGTCCAGGTGGCATTTCCAGCGCCGGCAGTGGAGGACGGGGATGCCGCTGTCTCGCGTGCCGTGATCTGATCGGAGCTGAGTTGTGCAGCCGAGTGTGCTTCATTTTTAATTGCTTTTGGAGAGGGGAGGGCGGGGTTGGCCTCTCCTTTCTGCGGCCTCTGCCCCGGGCAAGTTGTGTGGCTGAGCTCAGCCCTGGCACCCTCCCCTCTGGCTAGGGAGGAATGGGGGCCGGGAAGACCCCAAATGCAGAGCCAGCAGCACGCGGAGATAGGTGGGGATGGCAGTGCTGGCCAGTTGTGTGAGCTTGGCCACGGCTGTGCCAGTGAGGATGGCAGCCCCAATGCCAAGCGAGCAGCAGGGCAGTGCCAGGCTGCTGCCACAGCAGCCACCTTCAGCCACCAAACAGCCAAATCTGGCAACGTGAGGTTGCGAGTGCATCCATCCACCCAGGGACCTGCCCCTTCCCCATCAGAGGACCTGGCACCTCACTGCTCCGGTGCATGGCTGACCCCGGGCTGAGGCATATTTGGGTTTTCCTCGTGGCTTTTTTTGCCCTTTTTGGTCTAATCAGGCCTCGCAGCATGAGCTCGTGTCACAGCGTGCCCGGGTGGCAGGGACATGGGCACCACGTGTGTACGCAGCTTTATTTGTATGTGCTGCAGCCTGGAGTTGGGGCTGCAGCTTCCCCCCTCCATCCCGCTGTGCAATCATTACCAGCCAGTATTTGCCAAGTACAAATTACAAACCATTCAACGTCTTAAAGAGCTGTCAGTCAGCTCCCACTCATTATCCTAATCAAATGCACTAAAAATAGTGACAAAACTTATTACTAGGGGGAAGGGGAGGCCATAAAAACAAACCTGCGGTGGGGCACGGCTCCTGAATGCAGACACTGCGATGTTCCCTTTATATGAGGTGTGAAACCCGGGATGTTCCCCTTGGATGAGGTGTGAAACCTTGGCTCCAGCTGGGACAGGAGTCTGTTGGGATACTGCTTGGGGCCTTAAAGTGGGGTCTGAATCTCCTCTATGCAGGAGCAGGAGCCCCTCGGGGGCGGCTGAAGCCTCTGCCCAGCGCTGGGTGAGCAGGGCTGGTTGGAGAGAAAATTCCTTTCTGTAGGAGAAGAGGGAGCAGTTCCTGCAGGATCTGGGGCTAGGAAAGGGTGGCAAAGCCAGGTGAGGGGCTGCCCTGGCTCTGCGGGGCCATGTCCTGCTCTGCTTTCCGCTTGAAACTTTGCCCCGAGCTGCTGCTGCTGAGAAGCGTCCCGCCGTCACACACACTTGCGACAGAAACCCGTCCTTTTTGAAAAATTTAGCTAAAATATGCTTTTCTGGACGAGTCAGGGCTTGAGCCGCACAGGTTGCTCCCATAATTTGCGCATGGTTTGTGCCGTAGCATCTGTCTCTGCTGTTGGGGATGGAGCAGGTGACTCATCCCGGGGGACGAGGTCTCTCCTTGGTGGCCGACCATGCGTACCGCAGGTCGGGGCTGTCCGGAGATGGAGCAACAGGGCTGGAAATGCTGGTGTGTCTGGAGGAACTGGCTTTGCTTTTCCCCAGAAAAATCCCTTGGTGGGCTGGGGGTGTCTGTGCTCCCCTTCCACTCTGGGACATCGCTTGGGGCGGCTCCAGCCCCCTCCTCTCCCATCCCCAGTGGGTTTGATGAAGTGGAGCAGAGAATCATCCCGTCTTCACACATGAGAGATCAGAGCGAGCGGGTGTGAGCTGCCGGCCCCGCGCCGGAGGGATGGCGAGGAGGAGGAGGAGGAGGAGGATGAAGGCAGCCCTGGGCACTGGACCATGACGTGCGGGGAGAGGGTGTCGGGGCGCGGGGGCCGCCGCGGGCGCTGACGCTCCCTCTCCTCGCAGGCTGCAGCGGGAGCTGAGCTGAGTTCGCCGGCAGCACCTCCCCACCCCGCGGCCGGGCTGTAGCCGAAAGCACCGGTAAGACATCGCCGATGGCCCGGGGAGGGGGGACCGGGCTGCTTTACCTTCTGGGGGGCTCACAGCTGCGGCACTGGGTGCCCTGCCACAGCCGGATTGGCCCTGGAGCATCCCTGGGTGGGCTGGGGGCTGGATGCAGCTGCAGAAGGCAGAACCCTCCCTGGGTGTTCGCCGCGGCGGGGCCGGCCCGGGCAGCAGAGCTGAGGCAGAGCTGAGGCCTCGCAGCTCATGCCGGCGGTGGTTCGCGATGTGCCGCTGGCGCTGCCCCCGGAGCGGAAAGCGAGGAGTTCCTGCAGGCTGCGACGTGCCCGGGGTGCTAATCCCCGCCGCAGGAAAGCTGCCTGTCCGCCGCCTCGCATCACTCAGAGCCGAGCACAGGGAACGCTGGCCGGGCTCCAGCCCTCTGCACAAGCCTTGGGAGGGGGAGAGGGGCGGTCCTGCTGAAACCCAAGGCACTGGCCGGGATGGGGAGTGATGCTGAGCTCCCCATCCCTGCATTGTTAGCTGTGAAAAGCACGGCAGCAAGGCAATATCCCACTGGGCATCAGCCAGGCTGCCCCGGCTGGATGTTGGTGGTGCTGAGCATCCCTGCAGCCTGCTGCGTGTAGAAATGCTGAATTTATTAGACATGAATTTATTAGACATAAATTTATTAGACATATACACAGCATAGCTGCTGGCAATAGGTATTTTTTTCAGTCTGGCTGCTGCGATGCTGTCCCACAGCTCTCAGTGATGCTGCTGGAATGTGCTGGGAACCACCACACTTCCTTCTCTGCCCTTTGACTCTGAGGAGGTTTCATTGACGACTGTGCCAGAGGCAGAGGGGTCTCTCCCTGGTGCCTCCCAAGGACCTGAGTGCACAGCACATTCCTGCTGTCATTAATCACTCCTTTGCCAGGCTCTTGCACAACCCTGTGTTCTCCCAGGGGAATCTGCACCCTTTCCTTGCCGGCTGCCAAGGGGGTGTGGGAGCTGCAAGGGTTTTCTCAGCCCCCTCTCCTCCCTGGGGACAGGTGGAGAGCCACAGGGCTAAAGCCACCTGGTCATGTTGGCTGAGTTACCTGGGACTCAGAGTGGGGATGGTGTGAGGCTGCCAGTGCCTCTGGGCACAGTTTGGGGTTGCCAGCCTGCATTTTGCACTGGCCAGATTGGAATCAGAGAGTGCAGGTATTTAGGTGCAAAGCAACAGGAGAGCTTGGAGTGGGGCTGGCTGCTCTGGAGCCCCTTCCCTGGAGGGCTGTGGGCTCGTGTCTCCTCCTCCTCCTCTTCCTCCTCCTCCGTCTTTGGCTCTTGCGGCCAAAGTCCTGGCAGCTGGGTTGGGCCCTGTCAGAGCATCATGTCCCAATGACCAGCACATCCAGCAAAGCCCTTGCCTGGGAGGATCAGCACGCCAGTGCAGGGTGGGAGCTCTCCCTGCCCAAACTGCTGCATGAGGAGGGATGAACTCACAGTTCACGGTGTCCCTGGCCAGGATGTGCCTGGAAGTTGCACATCCTGTGCCCACAGGCTCACAGGTGTGAAGGTGAGGATCCCCCTGTTTTAGGGACGTGCCTGGGGGATCCACTCTCCCCTCTCTGTGCTCTGCTCCTGGCTAATCTCTGGGCATATTGACTATTTTATACCCTGATTTCCTCAGCACACTGATAAATCATTTTCTGACCCAGGCTCTGAAAATGTGCTTGGGGGACCCTTGTGTCCCCAAAGTGCTGCTAAATCCACCACCCTGGCTGGGGTATTCTCCTGCTTGGGGAAGTGCTGCTTCCAGGGGAAATTCTGAGCAGCTCTACTCTTGCTCATGGTCCCATGGGGAGTCACAAGCCACACGGTCACAGCCCTGCCATGCTCCCACTTTTCTCCCTGCACTGCCACTGGCATCCCGGGAGCCCCGGGCAGAGGTGAGCAAGGGGCTGGCTGGGGACAGGGAGGTGGGGGCTCCTTGTCGTTACTCCTAAGGTCTTGCTCTCCCCTGCAGTTCTGCTTCTACTGCAACAAGATTTATGGGACAGACTCCTTCCCCTTGGCTGCAGGATCTGCCTCTGGATTGCCAGAAGTGACCATTTGAAAGTCCAAAACTTTTATTAGACCCTTATTTGCTTTGAGACCCCCCAAAGCCTGGCACAGATATGGGTGGACTGAGTCCTGTGGCAGATAGAGGCATGGTCCCTCCTCATCACCTGCATCCACAGGAGGAAGGACAGCTCTGCTGCCCACTGGAGTGGCTGCTGGAGTCATACCCAGCACAAAAAAAATCAGTTTATTACATTTCCCAAACCCTGGCAGGATCTGAGCTTGCCGGCCTGGGTCACACAAGGACACTGCTGGTCCTCTGTGCAATGTGGGAGCTGGAAAACAGTAGATGGAAATTGTGTCTTTTGGGAAATAAGCCCTGATTGTCAGGCAAAGCCCTCGCTGTGGGAGGGGAGCTGAGGGGACAGGGAGCAGCTTGTGCCTGGCACCCCTAAGCTTTCCCACAGCAGGAGCTGAGGGCTCTGCCCCACTGACACTGGGGCTATGCAGGCTGCTGGGGCTGCCCATGGCTCTGGGCAGCTCGGCCCGAGCTTCTCTTCAAAGCTGGGCTAGAAAAACCCTCTGTTGGATGGGGCTGAGCCCTCCCAAAGCCTCATGGATGGCTGCGTCCAGGTCTGCACCCCGTGGGCAGCAGCTGCCTCCTCTGCTGCTTCTCTGCTTATGTTTCCTTATCAGAGATATCCTCCTCCCTGGTTGTCTCCACCTCCCTTTTCCCTCCTGCCATGCGTGATCTAGCCTAAATATTTCCTTCCATAGCTTCAGGACAGTGCTGGGTATCCTGCCATCTTTGGAGACTGCAAATAATTCCCTGCCTTCATTTATGTCATTACCTTGAAGGTATTTATAGAGCGTGGTCTTGAGTGGAAAGGAAGGCTATATATAAACTATTTGACTATATATAAAGGCGAGATCCCTTGGTCCTTAGCTGCAAACTGCCTGAAACTGCTCCTGATTTAAACTGTTATCCCGTTTGCTGCATGTTTTGGACTTCAAAGGTCTGTCTTCAGTACTTAAATCCCCATCCTGGTAGAAACTCACATGTAGGAGGAAACATGGGGACTGAGCTATGTCCTATGGTAGATGCCTGGCCCCAGAGCTGCCACAGTCTCAGCACAGGTCCAGGCTCCATGCTCAGCCTCCTTGCTCTTTACTCCCACGGCTCAGCGTGCTTCCCTCTGCTCCCAAAGCATGTCCTGGCAGTTTCACTGGCTGCTGCAGCCACGCAGGAGGTGTCTCAGTGTTAATGAGGGGCAATGGTATCCCAGGGCAAGGGCAGGATGGCCAGACTGCCCGGCAGCTGCTGCTTGAACAGACTCCAGAGGTTGTTTCGTTTCCTGGTGGGCAGGCATCTGCCACTCGAGCCCTGGGAAACAGCTTCTTCTTATTAACAATAATAATTACTGTAATAATAATAACAACAATAATAGAAGCCCTCTGTATGTCTGTGTCTCCTCCAGCCCGGGACCATGGGGAGCAGCAAGAGCAAGCCCAAAGACCCCAGCCAGCGCCGGCGCAGCCTGGAGCCCACCGAAAACACCCACCATGGGGGTTACCCAGCCTCACAGACACCCAGCAAAGCGGCTGCTCCCGACGCCCACCGTACCCCCAGCCGCTCCTTCGGGACCATGGCTGCTGAATCCAAGCTCTTTGGAGGCTTCAACACCTCTGACACGGTCACCTCGCCGCAGCGTGCCGGGACTCTGGCTGGTCCGTGCGGGTTGGGGCTCGGCAGGGTGGGGAGGGTCTCAGGATGGTCTCGGTGGGTTTGTGTCCAGCTCCTTGGGGTCTCGGGCTTTTGAGGGGCTCTGGGCTTGGGGGAGAGGCAGATCTGTGTTATCAGCCAGTGGGAGGATGGTGAGAGGGTGGTGAGGAGCACCCAGCACTGTTCTGAGGCCGCAGCCATGGCTGTGCCCCTCCTGAATGCTCTTTGTCACAGGGGGAGTCACCACCTTCGTGGCCCTCTACGACTACGAGTCCCGGACCGAAACGGACTTGTCCTTCAAGAAAGGAGAGCGCCTGCAAATCGTCAACAACACGTGAGTGTCCCTGTCCCTGCAGCCAAGCCCACGTGGTGAGCTGTCACCTCTGTCCCTGCTGTGGAACCCCCAGCCCAGCCCGGCCTGGCAGGACCAGCCCTCTCAGGGATGGATGCTCCGAGAGATGTGCCAACTCGCACACAGTGACTTGTCCAAGACACTGACACTGGAAGCGGTCATTTGCCTGCTTCCTCATCCTCCTGGCCCTGCTGCTGGTCACTGTGGCCTCACAGCCTTGTCACCAAGCCATGTCCTCTGCTTGCTGGCCATTCTGTGCCCTCCAACACAGAGCCACGTCCTCACCAGTCCTGTCCCATCCGTGCTCAGCTCCCTTTTGTTTGCCTGGACACATCCCTTAGCTTCGTGGGTGCTTTCCCCTGTGCTTGTAAGCTGTCTCTGGTCTCAGATTCTCTCTTGACTCTTCTTTCTCTCTCTCCATGCTGTCGTTTAGGAGAAAAGTGGATGTCAGGTGTGTACTGCACATTCTTACTGTTATTATAAATGCCCTAAATGATTGAAGCCCGTCTGCTGCCCACATGAGGGCAGGTTGGATGGAGCAGGGCTGGGAGGAGATGGTTTCCAGATGGTTTTGTGGTTGGTTGCATTTGTCCTCCTTGAGTGACCGGAACAGAGCAGGGAGTCCCTTCCCCGTGCTGGAGAACTGCTGACGGAACTGTGTCTGCACCCAGGAGCTCTGAACCCATCCCCTTCCCTTGTCCATGCCGGGCTCCCCTCTGCACTCTCTTTCCAGTTGGCTCTCCACTCCCCCCTAGCCTTTGCATTTTTCTTTTTGCATTTTTTAATTTTACTTCTGTATTTCATGAGTGGCTCTGGTGATTCAAGCATTTCCTTAGGGATCTGACCCCCTGGTTTGCTCCCCATCCTGGTCACCACAGCACATCCATTGCGTGCTGGGCAGCATGGCCAGCTGGAACATGCTCCTGACAATGATCCTGTATTAAATCCATGTGTGGTCTGTCCTGACAGGAGGCACACACAGTCCAGAGCCTGGCTGGCAGAGCCAATGTCCCCAGTGTCCCCAGCCATGGAGCTGCCACAGGGTCCCGAGGGTCTGCAGCTCCTGCTCCCCCTCCACTGCTGCCTTCCAACACAGGCACCCAAAACAGCTTTGCAAAGTCCAAGGGTGGAAAGACGAGGGAACATCCCAGGAGTGAGATTTCTCCTCCAAAGCTTGGGCAGTGTGGCACAAACATGTTTTCAATCTGATCCTTGTCCTCATTGTTCAAATGCTATTTATTAATGGTGATTTGTTTCATCTATGAAGTCTGGGATGTACAGCGTTTCAGTGTTGCAGGAAAAACCTGAATATGGGAGTTTTGGTGCTTCTCACTTTCAGTCTCAGAAGTGTGTGAGGTCCATGCTTGAGTTCTGCTTTGGGCTGTTGCAAAGTGAGCTCTGCCCGTGGGGGTCCAGATCAGGCCCACATATGAGGGGTTTTTCTTTACGCCTTTTATCAGTTCTGGGGTTTCCACACTATTTTTTTCCTCTACTGCTATTTGTCAAAGGCTTGGACAGAGGGACGGGTCAGTCTGTGATGGGCTCTGCAGCATCTTGGGGAGCAAAAGGGCTTTTTTTGGTGACACAGTCCTTTGGTGGAGGGTGCAGGATGTAGCTGCCAACCTTCCCAGTGTCTGTGTGGGTGCGATGTCCACAGGGAGAGAGGTGGTGGAGGAAGCTGGGCAGTTTGTGCAGTTCTTGGGGGTGAATCACTCTTCTCACTGACCTCCCAGAGATGCTCACACAGTCTGGGAACAGCTCGGGCTGCTGCACTTTGGGGACAGCAACAGACAGATGTGCGATGTCCCCTTTCTCTGGGCTCCCTGGCAGGACAGTCAGTGCCCTGGAGCTGTGGGGAGGGGACTTGGGTTCAGTCCAGGAAGGGCTGCCAGGTGCTGGGCACAGCGGGAGCCCATGGCCAGGGTGGCTTTCCAGGGTGGCAGCAGGTTTTGGCTGCTCTGATGGGGCTGGGGTTGCTCGGGGTGAGAGGAGGAGCCTCCACATCGCTCACCTCCCTGCTCTGGGTCATCCTACCAACCCATCCAGTGCAGAAAGGCTCTTGTGGTACCGTTTCCAGTGGGAAGGAGTCTCCTCCCAGCCAGCAGGCAGCCAGCTGGGATGTGGTAGGATATTTTGGGTAAGATTGTGCGGGGAATTGTTGAAATGCTTTGTTTTGATGATGATGATGATTATTATTTTTTTCCCCACTGAGACATTTTTGGAATAGTTTGTTTTGCTGAATTCCCAGCTTGTAGCCTTGCAGCCCAAGCTGGAATGAAGCCACAAGAAGCTGGGTATTTTTCAAGCAGATGTTTACTCTGGTCCTGTGAGAAAGGAGCCCAACCAGCCTCCTGTTCCCTTCAGAGCCACCTCAGTAAAGGTGACTGGGGCAACAGCCCTGGGTGAGGAGCACAAGCTGCCTGCCATGAAATGTGCTGGGGCTGGAAGAAGCTAAAATGTCATCCAGGGCTTCTGTGAGGCTGGTCCAGGGGCAGAGCCCAGCTCTATGGGTGGGAGGAGATGCCTGGAAGGTCCCCACTACCCCCACCCCACTGACACCATTGTGGGGAGCTGGGGGCCATGTCTGGGTTATCCCGGTGCTTTGAAGCATCACTGGTTTGGCTGGGAAAGCACAGGTCACAAGCAGCTGGTGAGTCTGGAGCAAGGATGGAGGTTTACACGTCTGCAGGGTCAGGGATGGGGCTGGATGTGGTCTGATGAGCCTTGTAGTGGTGACTGAGGTTATTGGTGTTATTCTGTAACATGCTTGCAGACGTTGTCCTGCCAAGCCCTTGTATCCTTACGGTGCCGTTCCCACGAATCTGCAGTTTTCCTGTAGCCTCGTCTCCCTTGTGGTCAGGATGAATTCAGTGACTGTCTTTGATGGGCAAGAAGATGCAGGTGGTGGGAGGAAAAGCCCTGCTGTCTGCAGGAAGGGGAAGCCGCCTCCTGCCGCCCTCTTGTTCTTCTCTATTTATTGTCCTTCCCAGCCCCATCCGGAGCAGGAGCCGGCGGAAGGAGGGCAGAGCACCCTCCAGCTCCTGGGGACGTACCTGGGGCCACTGTGCCCGGGGCAGGAGGGATGGATGGTGGCTCAGCCCCACGTTTTAGGGACAAGGAGCCTCACTCGTGGCTGTGCAGGCACAGCCCTGACTGGGGCAGCAGGAGGCTCACGGTCAGAGCTGCAGCCTTGCAGGGTGCCCATCCCAGGCCTGTGAATGGGACACCCGGGCTGGACAGATCCCACTGCATCCAGGCTGGACACCACAGTTGGGCAGGGCTCAGCCCCTGCCCAAACCTCAGCCCTGTCCTGCTGCTTTTCTGCAGCCTGTGTTTAACTAACTCCCTTGGGTTTTCCTGGTGCCTTTTTAAATTGCTGCCATCATTCTGTTGCTTCTCCCCTTTTCCTGTCCTTCCCCTCTTGTGCTGCTCCCTGCTGCTGGGACCCCCAGTGCCTCACAACCTCCAACCAGATCCCCTTCCCGTTCAGGTGGCTCCAAAGGTATTTTGGCTTGCTGGCTGCCTTGCCTGATTCAGGTTTAAAGCATTCCATATGTGGATGGGTGGCCCCAGTAATGAGAGCTCACCCAAACAGAGCCATGGGCAGGGGCTGGCAGCAGGAGCACTCCTGGCTGGGGTCTGGCTGTGGGGTTGGGGGCTGTGGGGCTGCACCTTTTCCCAGTGGGGCTCTGTGCTGGCTCATCCTCCCCCGGTGCCTGTGGGCGGGTGAGGGGCTGGCCAGGGGGCTCCTGGCTTCACACTGAGTGTGTTTTGGTTCTCTTGCAGGGAAGGTGACTGGTGGCTGGCTCATTCCCTCACTACAGGACAGACGGGCTACATCCCCAGTAACTATGTCGCGCCCTCAGACTCCATCCAGGCTGAAGAGTAATTGCCATCTTTTAGACAGTTTATAGCAAACGCACCCCGAGCTCTCCCCCTCCGCCCCTGCCCCGCTCCTGGGTGAAGCTTCCAAGCCCTCTGGGTTTTTCCTTTGTGTTAGTTTTCCCCGTTGAATGTGCAAACCAGCCTGTCTTTAAGGCCGTAAGTGCAGTGCTGCAGCGTGCTTGCGTGGTGGAGGGGTGAGCGGTGGCATAGCAGGGCTGTGGATGCTTTTGGTCTGGTTTTTATGGAGAGCCTGGAGAAGAGAAAGCTCCAGGGAGATCTCATTGCAGCCTTCCAGGACTTAAAGGGGGTTCCTAAAAAGGAGAGAGGGGGACTTTTTACACAGGCAGAGGGGCCTGTGAGAGGACAAGGGGGAATGTTTTAAACTAAAAGAGGAGAGATTTAGATTAGATGTTAGGAAAAAATTCTTTACCAAGTGGATGGTGAGGCACTGGCACAGGCTGCCCCATCCCTGGAAGTGTTCAAGGCCATTTTGGATGGGGCTTGGAGCAACCTGGGATAGTTGAAGGTGTGGCAGGAAGGTTCCAACGCCCATGGCAGGGGAGCAATGCCCAGTGCAGGCTGTACAGACACATGGCACACCCCGAGGAGCCAGAGCCTGGTGCTGCAGCCCCTGGTCTCCCAAACCTACAGTGGGCAGGCCAGGGCTGAGCCCCCTGCTTGGGCAGGCAGTGGAGGGGGGAGTGCCAGGTGCTGAGCCACTGCCTTTCTCCTGCAGGTGGTATTTTGGGAAGATCACTCGCCGGGAGTCGGAACGGCTGCTGCTCAACCCCGAAAACCCCCGAGGGACCTTCCTGGTCCGGGAGAGCGAGACCACGAAAGGTGAGCAGGGCTGGGGGGGCTGGCCTGCAGGAGACCCACTCTTGGGGGTGTGGGAGTACCCTGAGTCCCCTCAGTCTCTCCTGCTGGCGCTGGTCTCCAGGGAGCCGATGCTGACGTGGCCATCACATCACCAGTGACGTGTCTGTGCCAAATGCACTGTTACACCACTGAGCCCGTGGGCTGGAGGGACGTGGCCGCTTCTCTCCCACCACTGCCTGCCCAGTGAGTGCCCTTCACAGAGATGATTCAGCTCATGGCAGGGTGGAAGGCAGGGGGTCTCACCAACTCTGGCAAGACCACCCGGCAGGATGGTCTCTTTTCCTGGTTTTTTTGTTATTGGTTTGTTTGGTTGGGTTTTTGTACACCTCCAACCAGATGTTTTTTTGGTTTTCCCCTGGTCTCTGTATAGTGACAAAATCTTTAATATGTGCTTCCTGGGCAGCCAGGCCAAGGGAGTGATGAACTTCAGTCCTTCTTTCAAGTCTGACAAGTCTTTATACTTGTTTTGTGTCTCCCGAAAGTGCGAGTTGTGATCTGTGAGGTTTGACTGCCTGATGATGATCTTTCTTACCTGGTTTAGTTTGGCTCCAAATGCACCTATGGGAAAAGCCCCTTGATGTTCCTTTCTGGTTTTATGCCTTGAATTTATCACTATTTATTTTATCCTGGTGGAAGCAGCTCCTTTAAGCAGCAGCATAAATCTTCCCCTCTATCTGTGGCCCCAGCAACACCACCTTGTTCTCATGTGGGCAGAGCAGAGCCAAGCTCCTGAAGCGATGCCCGTGGTGGGATTTGTGGAGGAGGGAATCGGGCCCACGAGCCCCTTGGCTGCTCTTTGAGATGCTGAGGAGTTGTTGGTCAGCAGCTCCCCCATCCTGGCTCTGCCTGCTCCTGTCCCTTGTTAGCACATCCTGTAGGACGGCTGGTGGCAAGGCTTGGCAGAGCTTCTGTGCAAGCAGAGGGTAGCTGGAGGCTGTGATGGTGTGGCATGGCTGTGCCATTCCTCCCTGGCACCTGGTGCCAGCTCGTGCAGCCAGGAGCTGCTCCCCATCCTCTGCTTTTGGGTGGAGGCAGCACCTCCATGCCCAGTCCTGCCTCCCCCGTGCCCACCCGCAGTGGGACCCCGTGGGGAGCACCCGTCCATGGCACACCTCTCCCAGCCCCTCGGTCCTGTCCACAGGTGCCTATTGCCTCTCCGTGTCCGACTTTGACAACGCCAAGGGGCTCAACGTGAAGCACTACAAGATCCGCAAGCTGGACAGTGGCGGCTTCTACATCACCTCCCGTACCCAGTTCAACAGCCTGCAGCAGCTGGTGGCCTACTACTCCAGTGGGTAGCCACATGGGGTCCCCTTGGGGTCTGGGTGGGACCCTGGGTGCTGTCCCTGCCCTTGCTCTGGGGCAGGTGCTGCTGGGAAGCCACTGCTGAGCTGGGGGACACCAAACCGGTTGTGTGGGACTGTGGTGAAAAGCTGGGTTTTAGGGCAGAGGGTGAGGGTTTGGGTACGGGTCCCCACGGTGTTTGCAGGAAAGATGTGGGGTAGACATCACATGCCTAAATGCCCATGTGTCACCCTGCTGTTGTCCCTTCCTGTGCCAGAACATGCTGATGGTTTGTGCCACCGTCTCACCAACGTCTGCCCCACCTCCAAGCCCCAGACCCAAGGCCTTGCCAAGGATGCCTGGGAAATCCCCCGGGAATCGCTGCGGCTGGAGGTCAAGCTGGGACAGGGCTGCTTCGGAGAGGTGTGGATGGGTAAGGACCATTCCCACTCTGCTGTCCCCTCTGTTTCACCACCTGCATCCTGTCCCCAGCCATCTGCAGATGCCTGGAGCCTGTGGTAGGGTGGGGCAGCAGGGGAAGGACACAGCCTCCTGCCCCGTACATGTGTCCTGAGCAGCATGTCCTGTGCCACAGGGACCTGGAATGGCACCACCCGGGTGGCCATCAAGACACTGAAGCCTGGCACCATGTCCCCAGAGGCCTTCCTGCAGGAAGCCCAGGTCATGAAGAAGCTCCGGCACGAGAAGCTGGTTCAGCTCTACGCTGTGGTGTCAGAGGAGCCCATTTACATCGTCACCGAGTACATGAGCAAGGGTGAGCACGGGAGGGACACCGAGGGGCAGCTGAGGGGCTCTGCTCCTCTGGATTTCTCTGACCATGGTCTTCCTCACAGGGAGCCTCCTGGACTTCCTGAAGGGTGAGATGGGCAAGTACCTGCGGCTGCCCCAGCTCGTGGATATGGCTGCTCAGGTGGGTTTGAACATCCCTGGGCCTCCCACATTCCTTGTGAGGGCACTGGCTGCCTGAGCCCCTCACTGGGCTGTGGTGGCTGTCACTGGTCAGGCAGTGGGGTGCTCTGCAGCCTCGCTGGGTGGGTGCCACTCTTGTGTCTCAGCCCAGAGCCGGGTTGCACTCTGGGACTATCATTTTTCCCATTCCCATTGCTGCCAGCTCTCCCTGGCCAGCAAACCCAAGTCTGCATGGCATTTCTTGAGCAGCTGGTTTTTTCCACACCCCAGCTGGGTCCCACTGCAGAGCTGTTCCCCTCAGCAGTGCCAGGCTCTCCCCGGGGACCCTCGTGTCACCCTGTCAGACGCAGTGCCCCATGTGCTGGTCCCCACAGATCGCATCCGGCATGGCCTACGTGGAGAGGATGAACTACGTCCACCGGGACCTGCGGGCAGCCAACATCCTGGTGGGGGAGAACCTGGTGTGCAAAGTGGCTGATTTTGGCTTGGCACGACTCATCGAGGACAACGAGTACACGGCTCGGCAAGGTGCGTGCCCAGGGCTGCCAGCACTGTGCCCAGGCAGGTGGCACTGGAGCAATGGCCACTGGTCCCCCCGGTGTGTGTTGTGCCCGGAGCCAGCACGTGGCTCTGGTTGCACGAGGGTCCTGGAGGCACCCCTCACCCTGCCTCTCCATCCAGGTGCAAAGTTCCCCATCAAGTGGACAGCCCCCGAAGCGGCTCTGTACGGCAGATTTACCATCAAGTCAGACGTCTGGTCCTTTGGCATCCTCTTGACTGAGCTGACCACCAAGGGCAGAGTGCCATACCCAGGTGAGGGCTGGCACTTGCTGGCAGAGGCCCTGTCCCTATTGTGGTGCCCAACACCAGCTGTCCATGCCCAGCGCTTGCCCCTGAGCTGCCTCTTCCCAGGTTGGATCCTGCCCCACTGGGGTGAGCAGGTATTGGCCAGGATGCAGCGTCCCAGCCACCCTGTCCCGCTCTAGTCTCTGAGCAAGGTGACAGGGACAAGTGCTGCTAGGTCCCTCTCTCCCTGGGTCACTGGGATTGCCCCTAAGGCATGTCCTGGCACAACAGGACAGGCACAGTGCAGGACTGGCCTGGCTCTGACCAATGCCCTGTCTCCTCTGGCCGCTCACAGGGATGGTGAACCGGGAGGTGCTGGACCAGGTGGAGCGAGGGTACCGCATGCCCTGCCCGCCCGAGTGCCCCGAGTCCCTGCACGACCTCATGTGCCAGTGCTGGCGGAAGGACCCGGAGGAGAGACCCACCTTCGAGTACCTGCAGGCTTTCCTGGAGGACTACTTCACCTCGACAGAGCCCCAGTACCAGCCTGGAGAGAACCTATAGACACGGGGCTCCTCCTGGCACCAGGGACACCGCTGTCCTCACCACAGGGCGCCGAGGGCTGGCCTCCCCACCGAGGGCTGTGTTTGTGGAGCAGCCCTGGAGCAGGACAGGGCATTGTCTCCAGATGCAGCCAGGGGAGCCGCTGGATTCTCCCATCGCTCATTAAGACTTCTGGCCCGTGTTTAACGAAGCGGCGCTGTCCTGCTGGCGAGAGGAGCCTGTGGGCACCAATGGAGCCAGCTCAGGAGGGCAAGCAGAGGATCTCCTGCCAAGAGACTTGGGGTTTGGGAGACTTTTTCCCCCCACAGCTCTGGGGTGAGCCGGGAGGAACTGGGGGACAGCATCACCCCATGTCAGACACACGGTCCCAGTCTCCTGCACCTCCTTTCTAAATCAGCACAAATTTCCCTGCCCCTTCACGTTCCCCACCATCTCCCTCTTGGCTCCGGCTCTCCTGAGGATGCTGGCAGAGATGTTTTGCCACAGGGATGTCACAGTCCCAGGCTGACTTGAATGAATGGGGTGATGTGCCAGGATGGTGGTGGTGGTGGTGGCGTGGGATGACAGCAGAACTCTGGTGGTCCCTCTGGCCTCATCAGGACCTTAATGGCTGGTGGGTTCTGGGACTCTGAAATGTGACTGCTCCAGGCTCTGGTGACCAGCACTGTCCTATAGGAGCACCCAGGCACACGATCAAATCTTCCAGCTATGTCTGTTCCCCCAAGGGACACCTCGCCTCTCCCAGGAGCAGGACTGGGGATGCCAGCAGAGCCCTCACCCTGCTGTGCTTTCCCCCCACCACATGCTCCAGGTCTTCCAGCCAGACCCTTGGGAAATACCCCCCCACCACCCTCCCCAGCACTGCCACCAGCTTTCCCACCAGCAAAACCCCCTAGGCCGGCCTTGCCACCAAATCCAGTGCCACTCTGGGGCTTGGGTGCATGGCCCATGTAGCTGTTCTGGGTGTGGGAATGTTTTGGAGGAAGTACTCGACTTTCACGGATGTTTTTGTCCACCTGGTATGTTTTTAGCTGCTTTCCCTCTACCCATTGTGTCTCAGCTTCCAGGCGGCAGTCTCCACGCAGCATCCCCAGCCACATGCCACCACCTGGAAGTGCTGTGCCACGTTTGCATCCTCATCTCTCCCCCCTGCTCGCTCCTGAAGGCCTCAGCTGTGCCTCAGCTGCGGGTGGCTGTTCCTGCCCAGCTTTGTCCCACACACATCCCATGGGGCTGATCCCTGGCCTTGGCAAGGCAACACTTCATTCCCTACCCTCTCCCACCCAGCACTGGCTTGTACATAACCCTCGAGTGGTCCCTGCACCGTCCCAGACCTTGACTTCATTGCATGTGTTGGTTTTCCCTCTGCTGTGGCTGTACCCAGCTGGAAACCTCTCACCATGGTGGTTCGCAAAGCTTCACTCCTTCACCTCCTGGGTCCCAGAGACCCTTGCTCATAGAGACCTGGGGGTCTTTGGATGCACTCATGGAGCACAGTGGGTTGGGGGCTCGGGGGATGCTGAGGGGCAGGGGTACTGGAGGGAAGGACCCGGAGAGGGGAGCCAGTGGCCGTGCCCTCTTGGTCCTCAAGCAGTGAGCTTTCTATGCCTCCCCATCACCTTTGGGCTGATGTGCCTCTGGCACAGCCTCCTCCCAGGCAGCAGACCCAACCCGCCCCTCACCAGTCCCTGCCATGGTGTCAGTGTCCTACAAAAGCTGGGTGGGAGTCAAGCATGGGCAGGAGGTGGCCAAAACCCCTGCCCAGATCTCCACCAGAGCAGGACCCAGGCAAGCCATTGCCTCTCACTCACTCACTCCCACAGCTCCCCGGTGTAGTGGTTTGACCAAGCCACTTATTTATGAACCAAGTACATGGCTGGTTGTTTGGGGGCTCCTTTTTTAATGAGTAAAACATTCAAAATCAGTTTGAACAGGCTCTTCAGCAGTATGGAGAGATCCTGCTGGCTTGAAGAGCAGCAGCTGGTTTAATGGACTTTTTTAAAAAATCATTTTGGGAGTTGGAGCCTTTTCTACCCCCCCCCCTTCCTAACAGGTTTGCTGTGTTGGCATTTCTGCATTTGGGCAGGGACTCCCCAAACCTCAATGTTCTGAGTCTTCCCATGTTTGCAGCCTTTTGGGATGGGCAGCTGCCACAGACGCCCTGTCCCTTGGTAGCTGTTCCGAGGGATGGCTTGTGCCATAGCTCTGCCTGAATGACACAAAATCCCTATCCCTGGGAGAAACCTTTTACAACTGTAACATGCGGAAGCCAGATTTGGTCTGGACACTGGGGAGAGAGAAGGCAAGCACACATGTTAAGGTTTGGCCTTTGGTTGTCTGTGGCACGTGCAGGGTCTTGGGTGCAGCAGGACAGGAAGGGCTTCACCTGGCGACTGCAGCCTCTGGCTCTTTCTGGAAGGCAGCAGGTTCAAGGAGCACCCCAGGTTGGCTTAATTCCTCAAGGCTTTCAGCAAGATCTGGTGAAGGAGATGTGCTGGGGACACTTCAGGGCAGAAGGCAGTAAGGCAATCCCAGAGAAGGCCCCCTGCATGGGGCTGTGTGTCCACGTGTCCGTGTGTCCATCCGTGTTTCTGTGCAGCGCTTGTGGTGGGACCCAGCGTCGCCAGACTCGCCGCCACAGCCAGCATGACCTGGAGGCCCTGGGAACTCAGAGCCTCCCCTCCATCATCATTCTGTCTGCCAATTTACTTTTTAAGCCAATAAACTCCAGAGGGGAGCCCCTGTCTAAGGATGTTCTTTGGCTTCCTGGGGTCCATAAACCCCTACAAGTCATTCTCCTCTGCTGTTACAATTTTTTTACACAGTCTTTTGTAAGATCTCCAACTGACTATGCAGAGAACGTGTGGATCTGTGTCTCTCTCCCCAGCTCCCCTCACCTGCCTTTTTCGGTGTCTAAGTAAAATATTTAGCGCTTTTTTTTTTTTTTTGGATAATAATAAAACTTTGGAAAAAAACCTGAAAAGGTCCAGCTTTGTGGGTGGTGGGGGGGTTGGAGATGCTTTGAAACTCTAACATTGATGTAAATACTTTGCTATTTGATAATTAAATACAAACAGACCTCACAAAACAAAAGTGTAGCTTGTGTATGAGAGGACTTGGTAGCTCCTTAGCATCCCTGTTAGAGGAGCTGGTGCTACCTGGAGCATGTGCAGTACCCATGTGAAGCTCCTGGTGCTTCAGACACTTCTTCTGGAAGATGCATCTGGGATCTGGTGCCACTTCTGTGCCACTGGAGCCATTCCCTGCACAGGCTCGTGGTTCAGCACAGGATCAGGGCCATGTCCAGCACCTGCAGCAGTCCTGGAGGAAAAGCAAGTGACACGGTGATTGCAGCCAGACCCTGAGGGGTGTTCCCTGTGCCCCCAGCCCGGGACACGCTGGCAGAGCGGGACTCAGCCATTACATGGCCCAAAGCAAGCCCAGGGCAGGGCAGGACAGGGGTGGTGTTTGTGCTGCTAGAATCCAGGGCACGGTGGCCCTGAGTGAAGCCACCCAGGCTGGGCTGGAGGGGGACAGGACAGGGGCAGCCTCCCTTCAGCAGAATCTGCTTTATCAGCAACTCCAAGAAACAGGCCTGCTCTGTTAAGGTAATTAGTGGGTGCTGATTGGGATCCCTCACTCGGTGATTAAGTACTTGATACATAACACAGCGCTGGGGGTAGGAGGTTTTCTAAATGCAGAGTGGCTGCTGCTACTGCTCATTCACTACTACCATCATCACCACGGTCTGGGGTGGCTTTAGTGCCCCAAGCCCCCAGTCTGTCTGCTCCGTCCCCTCAGACTGGTAAGTGACTCAGTCTTATCACCTTAAAAGTTTAATGCTTTGTGTTTTGTTTGTCTTTAAAACAATTAAGTGATTGAGGGATTATCTCTTGTGTGCAGGTCCCTTGGTCCACCTGCAATGCGTGGGCTGGGGGTGGGCTGAGGTCACCCCAGGAGGGAAGGCTGAGGCTATGGCTCCTCCGGCCCTTGGATCTGCACCTTTGGTGCTGCTTTTTGAGAATGGGACAGTCATGGGAGGGGCAAATGGATGAGGAGATGGGTGCTGGGGGAGGCCAGGGTGCTGCTGTCCAGCCTGAGCTCTGGGGCAGTGCAGGGGGGATTGAGGTGGTTTGTGTACAGAGGATGAGGGCACTGGATTCAGTACTTCCAAGCCCTGCCTATGGCACTGTTTGCTTCCTCCTCTCCCTGTCTTGTCCCCAGCCCCAGTGGCAGCTGAAGCATCTTAAGAGGGTATTAGGGTGGGGCTGTGGCTGTCCCTGAGCAGCTCTAGTGAGGAGGTAGGGGTCCTGTGCTGGGCAGTTTGTGCTGGCAGTGGGCTCTAAACTGGTGAGGATGTGTTGTTGTTTGACTTGAGCATCCCCTTCACTTACCCAAAGCTCAGTGGTAGCAGTCCCCAAGAATGTGGAGTCCTGGCTCCCACAGGATAAATGCTTTTGAGTACATAGGGTCAGCCCTGAACTGCAAATCCTGAGTTGTTCAGAGGGTCTGGGGTCTCTCCCACAGCCCAAATGCAGCAGAACGCTTCCTGGGGCAGGAGCAGGGTGCTGTTTGTTAAAGGGTTGGCTCACAGCAGGACTGTGCCCATGTGTCAGGCTCTCAGGTTTTGCTGGCAGTGCCACCACAGCTCCCACAGCGCCACCACAGCTCCCACAGTGCCTGTTACTCACTGGTAACAAGGGGTGGACAGGAAGCTGCCAGCATGCATTGACTTAGAGGATGCTGTCACTTGGATCTCATCCCCTCCAGCAGCAGGTGTGGGTGGCACCTGAGCCATCTGTCCTCCCTTGCCCTGCTATCAGAGGATTTGCCTTTGCTGGAAGAGCAGCAAAACCTTCTTGCCAAGGGTTAATCTCCAGGCTCTGGAGGGGAGGGCTAAAGTCCTTACCTGACAGTAGCTTACCTCCCACGGCTGGGAAACCACCTGGTGCCAGAGAAAAGCTGCAGGGCAGGGCTACCCGTGACCCTGAGCGATGTTTATGGTTTCCCTGGCTCAGGAGATTTGGCTGGACCAGCCTGGGTGACAGCACGAGGGGACAAGGCTGGTGCTGTTGTCAGTGGGACTGTGCCTCTGGACTTGGCTGCCTCCCTGAGCCCACCGCTGGGTGCTCCCAGCCCAAATGGCTCCTCCATGGCATCAACCTCTTTCCTCTGGTTGTTGCTGTTTGTAAGGCCATGTTGTGGGCTTGTCTCAGGGTTAGCAGGAAGAGAATCCAGGCAGGAGGCCTGATCACCCAGCAAGATCCCTGGATGAGAGGCAGATGCTGGGAGAGCAGGCTGATTCCTACCTGCGCCCCGAGCAGCGCTGGGGAGCTCAACTCCCACGTTTCAGATCCTAAGATATACACTATCATGGATGTCAGGCAGATCCAAGGTTCAAAAAGCCACACCATGGCAAACCTTGTGGTATTCCAGCTGCTCATCCTGGGGAGGCTCCCTCTCCCTGAGAAGGGTTGAGGAGGAATATGAAAAGCCCCGGGACCCTAGGGCTGCACTGAGGAGTCCAAGGACTGCCTGAGCCAAGCTGCATCTCTATTTCTAAGGATTGGAGCCTGGGCTGGGTTTTGTTTTGTTTTCTTTTCTTTTATTGACCCTGCTGTGTCACTGATCTGTTACATGACCTAGAAAAGAAAATGATCTCTCCCTGTTATGGAAAGACAAAGGAACAGCTTAAGGCTCCAGCTCCCTGTATCTAGGGAGCATCAGGCAGATGGGCACTCTGTAATTCAGCAAGGTGATGAGACTCACTCAGTGCCAAAGTGTCAAGTGACACTTGCGGGCAGTGTCCAGGCTCCGTGGGGCCTGGCACAGCACAGTGGATGTGTTCTAAATCCCAGTGTTTGAGTCACTGGTGTAGCTGCCCACCCATGCAGTCCCCACACAGAGACCCCGTGGTGCCCCCAGATCCCCAGGGACAGAGCCACCCCACTGTTGTTCTGGCAGAGAAGGACAAAACATCTCGTGTGAGCATTTTTCCATGTAGCTGGCAAACGCCTGGCTGAGCACTCCGGCTGTGTCTGTCCAGGCTCAGCCCCATCTGTGGTGCACAGGCAGGGAAGTTCTGATGCTGCTTTTCAGAAGCCATCGGGTTTGACCTGTTCTGCAGTCACAGGCTGGTTTTTCACTGTCTTTTTATGGAGAAGGATGAACCAGGCATTAGCATGGGATGTGAGACTTGCTTGGGTTCCTCATTCTGCCCGAGGCTTTCTGTCTGACCATGACGAAGTTGCTTTAATTTTCTATCTTTAAAATGAAGATGGTATCTTAGGGCCTTAAAGAGGGTAAGTGTGCTGGGGAGGGCTGTGTGCATATCAAAGAGTGCTCCTTCTCTGCATTAGGGCTGGGAGGTTTCTTACCCCACTGAAAGCTGTCCTGAAGCCTCCCTCTTTTGAAGTGCTTTTTTCAAGCTGGGTCTCACAGAAGGGAAGAGCCCGCAGCTGTGCCTTGTCTTGAACCCCACATACAAAGCCAGGGCTTGCTCTCATCCAAAGGGTTGTCTGGCTTCGTGGCTAGCATTTATTTAAATTGCTGTAAAGCGCAGCTTGGCTAGTGAGCAACAAAAGTGTACTCTTGACAGAACAGAGTGCATTAGCTTAAATATATTGAAACTTAAAAGTTGCTCAGAGCACAGCTGTGCCATGGCTTGCAGTGAGTGCCCTCCCCTCTCCTTTCCATTTGTTATTTATGCCTGAGTTGATGTGACAGCTACTGGGATTTCCCTCGGCCTGACAGGTGATGGAGCTGTCACATCTATTTTTGATGTGGCACATGCTTTTTTTTTTTTAAGCGTGTAAACATTAATATGCCCTGAACCCTTTCCAATTTGGACCTGGTCTTCAGAGCAAGGGACAAAGCCAAGCCTGTTTCAGCACCAGCAGCACAGCTCCCACACCCTTTAACACTCTCAGGTGCTCCTGGGTGCTGTTGGATCCAACACTCTGCCTCTCCCTGCTCTACACAGGGACATGGAGAGGCAGACTGTCCCCCTGGGTGGCTCGTGGCAGCTGGGCTGCCCTGACCAGAGGGACAGGTTGGGGTGATGTGGTGTCTTGGGATGGGCTTACACCACGTGGGCACCCAGCAGACACTTTTACTGTCGGCGCTGCGGATTAGCGGCTTCCAGGACACAGCTCTGGGGTTTAATTTCATAAGCAGCAAGAAAAAGGGGAATCTGTCACGTAAGTGCACAGATACACAGGAGGTGCTTCTGGTTGTGAGATGAGGCTGTTTAGGAGTCTGCCCACGGTCAGGTTAAACAGTCAATAAGAGTCACTACTGGGAGCTACAGGGCAAACAGGCTCTGCCTCTCGCTGGAGACTGTTTGGGGTTGCTGTGCCTGGAACAGAACAATGCAGAGACACGTGACTGCTGGGCTAAGGCATCCACAGTGAGCAGCCAATGCATCATGCTGGGCAGGAGGCCATAGACCAAAGTTTATAAAGCTTTATTAAACGTTTTGAACAGCTGTGCAATGAACAAACAATACTCTGGAAGTTTCACAACCTCATAACTTGAACTGCCTCAGGACAGCAACAGCCACTTCTGCTGCTCTCCACCAGAAGACTGAAGGAAAGACAAAGAGATGGCAAAGGGGAGGGAAACCTTCAAAGTTTAGAGATAAGTGTTTTGTGTCAACCTCTAAGGCTTCTCACAAACCAACCTCTGCCCCAGGCTGTAGGCCTGACTCACAACCACCTTGGATTCTTGACATCCTTCTGCCAGGGAAGCTGGAGACACCAGGCATTTTTCCAGCCTCTGCCCTTCTCCAGTCAGTAGCACCAGCACTTTCTGTCACCTCTGGCCCAAAACCATTATCTCTGAAAATAGCTGAAGCATTTACTGCTTCAAGCCATGCCTCCACCTCAGGATCCTCTCCTGCCCAGCCTTTCAGGCTAGCATGAGTTTTGTAGGGTGAAAGTGGCTTCCACAGTGGCTTCCAAAACCCTGTGTCTTGCAGCATGCCAGTTCTTTATCCCAACAGTCAACACCTTGGTAAACCTGGGACACGTAGGAGGAGGGGAAGAGACAGTCTCTACTGCCTGTGAGGCTTTATAAAAGCAGCAGCATAACTGAGGCTTTCAGGCTGGGATCTCGGAGCATACAGAGTTCAGAAAGCACTTCAGCAGTGCACACATCTCTTTGGCAGGCTGAGCAGGAGGAGATGACTCAACTGCCTCTGGCTCCAGCAGCTTTTGGCCAAGTCCATTTGCGAGCTGTTGCACTCGCCCTTGATCAGCAAGGTGGGAAGGCTGGCTCCCCACAAAGAGAGACTGAGAGAATCTTGTAGCTATTCGAGCAGGACCAGTGGGCCAAGAGCCCTGAGTTAGACCACCGTGGCCTAATGCAGACAAGTGACACACAACTACAGCACTCTCAGCTGGGCAGAGGCCAGCGGCTCAGGCTTCCAGCACTTCTCAGTTGAGAGGGCTAGTGTCTGTTCCCGGTGATACGGGAAAGAAAAAAAAAAAGACTTCTGCTTCTAAAAAAGCAGGTGGTGCTGCCAGAGTTCACACAGTAAACGAGTCGAATTTCACAGGCAGAGTGGGAAAAATTTGCCACTCTAGTCCACGCACAGTTACAGGAAACAGGTTGTCCTTACTCCAGTCCCATACCCAACACCCCCCTCCTCCCCAGCCCCACCCCCTTTTTAAAAGCAAAACAAGAGCCCTCAGCAGACTGGAAGATTGTGATTTTCTAGGTGCCCACTATGTTGGGATCGTGAGCTGATTCCGGCAACTGGGATCCTGTGCAGTGATACAAGAAGCAGTTCCCCCAGCAGCTGTAGCAGATGAGGAACAGAGCTGCCAGGAAGACCAAGGCACAAATTGTGCAAGGTTTCCGTTCCAGGAGAAAACTGAGCAGGTAGAATCCCATGAACATTGAGTGACTGAACCACAATGCTGGGTTGAGGGGCTTGGGTATGAGCAGGACAGGTAGCAACCACTGAAGGCAGTACATCGTGGCTGGCTGGCTGGGGCCTCGTGGCAGTAGCAGTCAGGTGTGCTCCAGAGCAGGCTCCAGCAACTCCTCCTGAGGGCAGGCTGCTCTGTAGGGAGGGGAAAATGTCAGACTATCAGAGAAATGCAGGGAAAAAAATCAACTGACATTCTTCTAAAGCTTCATTTACTCCCAAGCATCATATGCTTGAACTCTCAGTCCTAAATTCTGGTGGGTCTTGGGGCTGGTGGAAAGCTTCCTGCTTTCTGAACCACTCAGCTGGGGACAGGATCAGCTAATGCTGGTGTAGAAGTATATCCTGTATTCTCTGTTTCTCAGGCCTTCATCCAGGCTAACAAGTGAGACCCTTTTAGCACAGTGCAGGAACAGAAAGGGAGAGGAGGAAATGAAAAGGAAAACAAGCTGCCACAGCCTTCCCTACACACATTGATCCAAGAGAGTCCAAAGGCTTGAGTGATAATATAAAGAAATGCAACTGAAGGGTAATCATTACTTGGTGCTACAGAGAAGTGTTAAGGAAGCGTTAGTGTAAGGAATTGTTCTGCACACAAACAAAAAAGTCTTCCAGCAGGACAGCACCAAACCAGCTGCACATCAAGCTACCCAGGAAAGCCCTGGCAGTGTCCAGGCTGCAAAACAAAGGGGAGGACAGTTCCTGCTTAAGGATTTATAGTCCTTGCCAAACAGCTAAAGTCAGATAAGACCAAGTATGTGAATAGATCAAAGGGGGGGGACAGGCTCAAAATGGCGATTTCCATAAGTGCTGTAAACACAGGATTTCCTCACTTGGATTATTATAAAACCCTCTGGAAACTGAGCTTTAAGGGCTTTCCTAAGTAGGGATGGCAGCACGCTACAAGTCCAGAAAACCTGGACTTCTACCTTTAGCAACCACCTCAATGACACTAAGTGTGTGCTTTTGTTTTCTCCTTTGAAGCATTTTTCTCCTTTGAAGCATTTTTCTCCTTTGAAGAATTTCAAATGGCTCTAAGAACAATAAATGCCCCACTCCCACTAAGAAGAGTCTGGTGGGGACAGCTCCTTGCAGCAATCCTTGTATCTGCAATTACTCAGTGGAGCAGTGCTCCCTCAGAAGGATGAAAGGCTCAGCCGAGCCTGTCAGGATTACAGCTGGGGGGTGGGAAGGTTAGTAGGATGAAGGAGTGAGAATGTAAACAAACAGCACATTCCACTAGCTCCTGTTGGCAGGAGAACAGATTTCCTGGCAAAGGGAGGGAGAATGAAGGATTGTAGAGAAAAGCCAAGAGAAAACCACACGAGGTTCTCTTCCAAAAGAACACTGAGGTCAGACTTGTCTCGCAGGTACCAATGGGCTCTGCTGTCAGCTGCAGGGAATGCTGCCATCCTGAGCAGCACAAACTATTTTACTTTAATCTTAGTAAGAAAATGCAGGCAAACATCTCCACCAGCACAAACATTATGTGGAGAAAGTACATTGTGCTGGTGCTGCTGCAAGGGAGCGTTCTCCAGCAGAGAGGGCAGCTGGAGTTCCATTAGTGAAACTAAGCCACAGCTCAGTAGCCAAAGAGTAAGGAAAAAGTTATTTTATGCTGCAATACAGATACAGCCAAATCACAAGAATAAAGCTCCCAATGTTAGGCCTGTTTTAGGCAGGTCACTCATTTGCATCTTTATGGACAAGCCTAGTAAATCTATCCCCATCTATAAACTGGAATTAGCTATTACTCATTTCATAACAAAACATGCTGTCTGCTTGCCTTTGTGAATTGCTCAGATGTTTCTGGAGAAAACAATACCACAGAAGTATTGGAGAACTTTTTTCCAAGGGGAAGAATGGAGAGAAAAAGATCTAACAACAAATATTTGAACAGGAAGGTAATTAAACCCCATCACCCAACTTTTTAGTTCAGATTGCATTGAATGCAGCAAAGTTGTACTAAATCAAGGATCTGCAGCTGCCTTAATCCTCCTGAAATGTTCCTTTCTTGAAGTTTTCTGTAATTTTTTCCTCACAAGTGCTTTAAACACTGAGCATTAAAAATCACTGCCTAAACATCATGTCATGTTTTTGCTAGATCCAGCCCTAAGTTGCATCAGCTTGACTTCTGTGGCAATTTGTGTCACCTGTTCTTGAAACTTTAGTTTAAAGTGGCTGTTTTGCTTTGGGTTTTCTGTCTCTAGAGCAAAGAAATGGGTAAAGAATGTGTCTTTTAAGTAGCACAAGGCTGAAACAAAGCACTAGAATTTTTCAGAACCAATGTCACAAATCTCTTAGCTTTAACAGGGTCATGTATCACTATTGAGCCTTTAGCCCCAAATTTTACAACTGACTACAGTTAGAAAATAATTATAATTTGTGTTGGAGCTACACTTTGTACTTCATCGTCTGGCCTCCTCGCTCCTACAATGCTCTTAACAATAACACTCTATAAACAATGAGTTGATTTTAAGCATCTAAGCTTTACTTGAGCACTTCCTACAAACACAAAGCCATCTCAGAACAAATTACTCATTTTTAAATATTAGTATTTCCTGCAAGAGCTTGTAGCAATCAATGCAACCACTCTGCAGAATAAAGAACCATTTAATAGTAATTATTTTTACTATGAAGTTTCAAGGCCAATGCCCTTCAACCTGCAAACCTCTTGGATTTCTGACAAATACAGACATTCACACACTTGCTCTTGGTATCTGTGGTCAGTTTGCTTGTATTTTCACGTGCCCCTTCGCTACCCACCGGTTAAAGGCTGAGGACCCTTTGCTGTATCCCACAGCTGATCCTAGATAAAGTACCTACTACTGAAGGCTTCTACAGCTCTATCTCCCTCAAGGGAATTTCCACTAGTAAGATACGTGCTCTTCACTAGAGATTCTTTGTACAGCTGCCGATGAGACTGAGTTTTCTTTCCATTCTATTAATCGAAGAGAAACAGCACCTCCTGCTATCAACTCTTTAGTGAGCAGGGAACATTCTCCTTCGTGCCCAGGACAGGCAGATCCTTCTGGAAGCCACAACAATATTCGGTTTTGCCTGACTTCTCAAGCAAGGGGAAACACACAAATTAAAGATTCCTACCTTGTTGTCTTTGTCCCCTCCTCACAGTCCAAGCCAAAGATTACCATGTTCCAGAGCAAATAATAACCTGTCACCCAACAGGACTGGTTTCACAACTGCATCCTGCTTTCCCTCAACCAGTTGCTCTTGTTCTCCCCTGCCTGACTCACCTCTTGCCTCAGCCATCCCAGTGTCCTGCTATCCTCAAGTCATCTGATTTGGTGGCCACTTGTGTTTACCTGACGGTTCCTTTCCACTGCCTCCTTTTGCCCCTCTACAGCTCTTGGAGCCACTTGAACTCACTTCAGACCCCTCAGCAGCAGAGCTGGTGATGCTCCCACTGTGGCTCAGTCTGATCTCCACGTGCTGCCAGAGCCTCCCCGTGCCAGTTCTGCAGGCAGAGGAGCAGCCAGGGGAGGTTCCCTGCACACCTTGTTAGTAAGCAAGCACCAATACTTTTCCACATGCTTATTAGCTGGCTTCCATTGCATTCCCAGCCCTTCCTGCTGTCATCTTCCCTCCCAAAAGCATTCAGGTCCTACTGGTGTATGTTTGTGGGGAGGTTTTGGAATTCCAGTGCAAAGGCAGCAGCACACCTTTCCCAGGCAGAAACAAAACTTCAATTATGACAGGTCTAGAGCGAGTGCACTGCTTTGCAATGGATCAGTCACGTTTTGGAATAAATCCATCTGAGGAGATAGCAAGCTGTTCCTTCAGATTCTACAAACTAACTCAGCAATTAACACAACCAGAGGTGTTCCTACACCATTGGTTTGACACATCAGTATGCCAGTACCAAGTCTGTACCTTTCTCAAGAATGTTTGAATTCTTTAACAGTCCATTTACCCTGGAAGGGGAGAATTATCAGCCAGCTTTCCCTAAGCACTTCAAGGGTAAGCTTTTCAGACCTTGTTAAGGCAGCCTTTAAGCCAGTGCTGTCCACATGGAACTCCCCCAGCAGATGCTAAGGAGTGTCCCAGGCTGAGAGCTGAAAGCTCTGCAATAAAACACTGAGTAACCTTTTTATTGGGGCGTGCTGGTGCCATTCTCCCCCCGTCCCAAAAGCTGAAGTCTCTGCTTGTGATGTGAAGCCACACTGGTTAGATAAAAGTCTCTCAAGTTATCCAGTGCACATAAGCTGAAGAGTAAGCCTCAGGGATGTGTTTCTTACCTACAATGCTGACCTGTTTGCTTAAAATTGTTTTAATGAAAAACCCTGTCACAACTATTAACTGATGTGGGTGGGCAGTGCTTCACACTGCCAGCCTGTTCTCAAAACCAACTCAAATATCACACAGCACCCAAAAGAGCTGCTGAAAAATCCACAACATCCAAAGCACTGCGACAAAAAGAGAGGTGAGGAACTATCAAGTGACAAGTTTGAAGAGTTCAGCTAAGAAAAGCAACAGCAGACCAGCTTCCCAGATGCCAACCCTCTGTCGTAAACCCAAGAACCATAACTGCTCGAACTTTAAGACCTATCTGCAGCAGGGATTAACTTCTCCAGGGTTTTTTTTTTGCCTTGCCACTATTATTTCAATTTTTTTAAGAGCTTTATCTACTGTTATGACTCAGCTGGAAAGAGTGAGTCTACAGTTTTTGGCAAAGATCTTACCCTAGCCTTGGATCATGCCTTGGACACTTGATGTAGACTCAGAAATGGTGCAGTGTAATCACAACAGTTTCCAAAAAGAGCAACAAATCCTTGACTAACCAAGCCTCGGGGCTAGTGTTCTGATTTCTCAAGGCAGACACAAGCCAAAGCAATTCACCTGGTGAAAAGTGGAGGCTCCCTCTTGAGCCACTCTTTTCATCACTTCCAAAGCTGCCCTCTGAGCTTCATTACTGATGGGGAATGGATTACCTTTAGTCCAGAGGCAGTGCCCACTCCATTTGGACTGCAATGCCCTCAAACACCAGGGTGAATCCTCCTCCACCTGTGAGCAGGAAGGCAGAGGAGAGATCCAAACTAAAACTAATTGTTTTTTTCAGAGACTTTGGAATGGGCCTGGAAATCATCAGGAATCAGAGGAGCAGAAGCTTAAGTCAGCCAGCTCTGTGGTGGGAAGAGATGTCAGTAGTCACAGTTGTCACCTGAAGTATTACTACTTTCATTTGTACTAATTAATTAATTTTCAGAGGTCCTGATTCCCTTCTGCCTTTGTTTAACTGCCAAAGATCACAACTTCCAAGCCCATTCCAAGTTCCCTGAAAAAAACAGTTTTAATTTGGACCTCTTCTCTACCTTTTGTGCCTTTAGCAGGCTTCAGAGGTCCAAATACAGCCTGATAAGGATGTTTTCTGCATCTCAGGTTAAGAGAGGCAAAAATGCTGTTTGGGCAGCTATGAGGAGTTATGACCTATAGTTTGGAAAGACAAAGGCTACTGCACTATGACAGTACTCGCAAGGTCCATTGAAATGTTTCAGTACCAGGGAAGCGTGGGAGACTTCAGCATGTTGTGGACTGCATTTAAGAGCTTGTTTTTCCTCTTCCCTTGCACTTGCATGTTTGGGATATCATGAGCAGTGTTCGTATGACAGAACAGCTTGTAAACTCACTTTGTAGCTGGCTCAAAGCATGTATGGGGGCTCGGGGAGGGCGCCTGGCCAGGCACAACAGCACTGCAGAGCGCTGTATTCACAGGCTGTCACAGAATACCCCGGGTTGGAAGGGACCCAGACTGCCCATCCCAGCCCAGCTGCCTGGACAAAAGCGTGTCAGAGCGTTGTGCTGCCCTGTGGAGAAACGGGCCCGGGTTTCCTTTTAAAAGGCGCTAAAGAAAGCTACGAGAGGTTCGTGACCGAGAGCAGAAGGAAAGGAGAGGAGGGCACACACGGTGCTGTTATTTCCATGCTGGCACCGACCGAGCTCAGGGGCGGTTGAAGCCTTTCCCATCCCGGCGCACGCAGGGCTACGAGCGCGCGGCTCTCCCACAGCAGGGGAACCTTCCCCCTTTTTCCCCGCGGACCCCCGAAGTTGGCAGGGTCCCGCCG